>JACEGR010001295.1:0-176725 GCA_014170235.1 Listronotus bonariensis
ATTTAGCTTATAGTTCCCCATTTTTAATTTTTATTTATTGTGTAACTGCGTGCATTTTATTACGGGTCAGGGTGTTTAAAAACCCATTAGGGGTAGCATTGTTGGTTTGTGCGAAAAAGTATATGTGGGGAAAAAGGTACTGGTACTGTTTATTAGTAGATGTTCTACCTGGATTAAATGTTAATATTGAAAAACTAAATAAGGCAAAACAAATATTTAAAAATGTATAGCGGCTTCAAAAAAGATAAATTAAATCAGCTAAATATTTAAAAATAATAAATAAAAAAATAGATAATTGAAGCTCTGGGTAATAACATTCCGCCAAACTACTAAATATTAATAATGGAATACACAACAGATTTTTATAATTTAAAAAACATATGTCACTACCAAACTTTATTTTTACTGTTTTTTTTTATTCATCATCTTTAAAATTTTAGTGAGTTTTATTTATCTTTTTGTTTAATTTATTGGCGCAATTAGATAAACGGTAACTTGATTGGTTTGGAAGAGGCCGGGTGATTTTAAAAATTTCTTTAATTTTTATTATGTTCACATTACTCGGACATTTATGGAGATAAAAACAAACTTTTTAAATATAAAAGTTTTATAACTTTTTACGTAAAATCCTTAATCGCACCTTATATAATAAGTAAAGTTGTATTTTTGGAGTGGGTTGCCCTGTATCCAAATATCTCACAAACTGCATTTTTTGCAATTGCAACCGCAACACTTTATATTTTGCTCTGTCCTAAACAGCTAAAGATAACAAAAAAATAAATAGAAAGTAGTTTTTCATGGGCTAGATCTATATTTATTTATACGTTATGTATATTAAAAACCTAATTAAACAGAAATATTTTATATTACCACAACAATTATATCTTTCAAATTGCTTAAAAAGAAGTTATCATGTTGTACATCCATTTTTAAATAGTTTCCTTGAAAAATATGGCCATCCCTAAGAGTTCAATAGTAAACTAGCATGTTTTAAATTAAACACCCTGTATATTTGTGTTCAAGCATGTAATACCACATTTGATATGTCTTTTCTTACAGTTTTGAAAATATGTACTTCTAAATCTAAAAAATTATGTTAAATTTCCATTATTATATACCCTACAAGCTTTAAAATATAAAGCACCCATCCTGGTGCCAACAAAAATGAAAACACTATATTGGTAGGTGTGCAAAGCTTAATTTGGGCCCACTCCTGTGGCCAAATTAAACTTGCACACTTTTTTAACTTATAATTATCTGTTGCGCCAACTTTTTTATTTTTTAGAGGGCTTGTAGGTAAATATGTTTTCTCTAGGTTTGCCACAATTTTTAGTCAAATTGATTTAGACAAGACTGGATTTCCAGGGATATTTTCCAAAATACTGTATTTAACTCGTTGCAAAAAAACTGATTTAGCTACAATTAAGCTAATCCTTTTTTCTTGTAGACAAACTATGGGAAATGATTCAGGCGAATATGTCAACAATTTGTAGATTTACGAATTATAATTATTTTCTTGATTTTAAAAAGAACTCTTTTAGTGTCCTTTGAAAATCAAAAATGTGAGTTTACCATGGTTATTGAGTTGGATGCTGACCAAACTTAACAGTTAAAGTTTTTGCAACGAAGTTTAATGCACATTAAAAAAAAACCGTAAGTCCAGTCCTGTTTTAACCTATTTGACCCCATTAAAAATAAAAAGATGGGGTCAGCAGATAAAAAGTTATTATTAGTTAAAAGGTGTGCAAGTTTATTTGGCCCATACTGTACATTGTTTTTAGATCGTACCTTAATTGCTGCTTTTGATACTGTTATTATTTTAAGTTGTAGTTTTAAAATTAACTTTTCTCTTGACCTGTATTCAATTATAACTGTTCTATACCTAAATTCGTTTAATGCATAATATAAAACCCACTGATCTGGATGAATTGCCAATGTTATTACCTGCGCGAAACAAAAGTTTTTAAGGGAAAAACTGTGTTTATACGGTTGAAGACAACTCATCCTCGAGGATTGTCGCGCAGGCGCCATACAGACTATCCGCATTATCGAAAATAATTTATTGACGCCTGTCTGGGTTTCCCATTCGGAGTACGGTAGCTAATAACCGTCACAGCAGCACGGTGTACCGGTGTTGTATTCAGCATGTGCGCATGTTCTTACGCCCTCGATTTGTTACTGCGCGAGGTCGTAAAAATCCATAGAAGTTCTTGCCACTGCGAATCTAAATGTGGGTTATCTATGATAAAACCTGTCTAAATGTCTTATCATGTTACATTTTTATACACCCATTTCTTAAAAATGGATGCCTAGAATCCTATTTTTTTTCCTTAGTCAGCGCTTTATGACATAAACTAACGCAAAGCGGTAAATAAATAACAAAAATGTAAAACTTATAAAATTTACAAAATAGAATAAAAAAGAAAAAACGCGCTTAATTATCGTAAAATGTAATTCCATAGAGAGCAACATACGAGCTTTTTCATTTTGCCACTGGAATTAGTTATGAGACAAACCGGAGACAATGTAGCCGTAAATAAACTGACAAAGGACATATTAGATAGGGAGCCTGTGTCTAAAGTTTAAAGTATAGGGGAGATCAGGGCGAATTAAAACTATTTTAACAATAGGGATCGTGTGTCTAGACCTTTACTCAATCTAATGGCTGTCATACTAATTAGTTTGGATTATTTATTTAATTTTAACATATAATATATTTGAAGAAAAAACTACATTGACATATGACCTAAACGTCTTAACGTTTGAGATACAGGGTGTTAAAATAAAAAAAAAAAAATTCGAGAGCACTTATTTAAATTTAAACTTTTTATGCTGTATTTAAACCCTGTTTAAATAGGAATTTGTAATTTTATTAGATAATTGCCTATAAAAAATATAAAACCAAATTTTTAAAAGGTAAAGAACCAACAACGCTTCTTTGCTCTAAAAATATGCAATTAATTAAATATTCTTTTTTTTCTCTTTAACTAAACAAGATACGGAAAAAAATTAAGAGACATAAAACTTGTGTTTTTATTTCTATAATCTAAAAAAAGCACTTAAAATTTTTACACACATTTACACAGTCAGTGTTCAGTTTTTTGTTAGAAATTTTCTTCAGTTGCTGCTCGAGAAGGCACTGGACTTATTAAATGTAATTAGGTAAGTGATAAATTACCCCCTTAATGCCATTAATAATATTGCTCAATTCATAAAAAAAGTGGGTAAATGATATATAGTTAGGATATTTAAAAAAAACAGATTTTTTATGGAAATTTTAACAGTCTGTATCTTAAAAGTGAAGACGTTTAGGACGTATGACCATGATTTTTTTTAAATGAGTCTAAGAATCACCCGCTTAAATATAAGCATGTTTTTCACACCCTGTATAATAAGATTATTTGAAAAACTCCGACATCGAGAAAAAAAGTGCTGTATCCGCGGCTATAATAATACATCACGTCAGAAACGTAGAATTGATGTGAAAGTGAAATTTTATAAACTTCCCAAGCTCAGCTTTGGAGCCGCATGGAAAATAGCGAAATGTAAACAGTGGATAGAAGCCTTAAAAATTATGTGTAAGTCTAATATATTAAAAAATATTTACATAATTAAAATTTATTTTTAGGTTAAAAACGAAAAAACTAATTTTATTAATTGTTATGTAACATTTATTACATTTATTTCAAAACATAACCTTAAAATTTTACAAATTTATTACTTGATGGTTGTTTAAATTACTGCTTACCAAAGGCTCAATTTGCTTCAGTTTTTAGGGGGCTGGAGTCTTGGTAGTCCCGAAAGGTATGAGGCAAGCTTCGAGACTTTGCAAAAGTTTGGGAAAGATAAAGGGATTTATTTGTCATTACTGCCAGAAAAATGACCTACAGTTAGGTAAAACTGGCACTATTGACATAAAAATCGCTTTCTCTTATCTCTTTTAGGATTTGGTCATAAAAGTTTCTGGTTTGGATACTGGGAATCTTAGGAGGCTAATTTTGTCCAATTTCCTTTTAGGGGGCTAAGCCCCCCATCAAACTGCGCCTATGCTGCTTACTTACTGTTCATTTTACCAAAATTAATAATTATTTCTTAATATTTTATTATAATTTTTACCAAAATTTTAACATTAGGCATTAGACTGGTTTGCGACACGATTTTGCCGGTTACGACATTTTAAAAACTATTTTGTTTATCAAAAACTCCATAAACATGTTTCCATTTATATAGTTTTTAATTTTTGATCATTCTGCCACATATATCTAATATTACTTACAACTGGTTAAAATCTGTAATTTTATTATTTTTTCCATGTTTTAATATACTTTATACTGTTTTTATTGAATGTTTTGATCCCACTTTCTTTGGCAAGAGAACGCTAGGGAGCGCTTACTTCGGCGATAGTGCTGCCTCTATATTTCGCGCACTGTCCTTATTTGCTTGATCGTATAATACTAGTGCCAGTTGATCCGTCATTTATAACACTTGCAAATAAGTAGTATAAGTAGTGGCGAATAAAGTTTTTAAGCCTTTAAAAATTAAACATTTTGGAGACAGTTGGTGCCCTACCCACTTGATACACTTTTTAAACACCTTTCTATCGCCGCTCTAATTTAATGTGTACTTTTGTTTTTATTTACGCAGGTTTTAAAGATTGCTTTTGACATTGACTTACCATCTAGCCGCTACATCACTTGCCTACTATTTCAGTGCGTGCCTTGTCCAACATAACTTTTTAATTGGGGGTAGAAAAGCTTTTCTTGCCTGAGGCGGTACAACCTCACTCACCCTTTAAAAGTATCATGTAGTTTTAACGGACGTTTTGGGTTCTGAGGGGTGAGTCAGTTTTCCTTGTTCCTCCTTTTTTCTATTTTGTTTTCTTTTACTCCAAAATTATGTAAACATTATGACAGCACATCCGAAAGTAAAATTTTCCGAGGGTAAAATACCCCTCTATTTGGATCTCCGGGCGAGGGATGCAACCGGGGGACCATCATCGAGAAGTTTAATTTTATTTGCAAATATACTGGGTGGTGCGTCGCCGAGCGGAAAACAAGAAAAACTATGTAAATTTTAGGGGGTTAATAATTGGTTTTTCTGTAGAGATTACAGGAAAAATTTTAAATAATTTCCTAAAGAGACCAATTTGACAAACCCTTGTGCCAACTTTAAAAAATGTTAATTAGCAAATCTTAAATTAGTCACTTAAATGTAATTAAAAAATAGCAAGTATTCGGTTCAGGTTAAGCAAAACAGACAGCCACCACCAAACAATTTGTTATTAGGCTGTCACGAATATATTGATACTTTTCCTTATGTCAGTGATAACATTTATTTTACGAAAGCCTGTTTAATTTAATAATTCAAGATTCGCCTATTGAAATTTTTAAAAAGGTTTTTTTATAAGCTTTTTAACGATGCATACCAAGATATACTTTAAATAAAAATACAGTGCTTCTATAATCCACATAGGTAATAGGTTTTAAATTTGTGTGTTTTTCTAGTTGGCCGCGACATAAGTAAACTAGTATTGTTAAAAATTCTTTTTTTTTTGCCAGCCGTTTCAATTAATATTTTAACTTATGCTTGTAAAATTTTGTTGTTAATTTTTAATTGGGTTAGTTTTTTAAAAGCGCACATTTAAAACACTATTTAAAAAATGCTTTTTTTTTAATTAGGTAATTTTTTTAAAAATTACAGTACTGAATGAGATAAAAAGAAAATTTAGTGTGAATGAAAGTAGTTTAATTGTTTAGTGCTGAATAACAAAATAAATAAATAAATAAATATGTCTAAAACTACGTTATTTCTTTAATTAAAGTATATATTTTTATTTATTGTTTAAAATATTTAAAAAAGGCTTTTTAAAAATGTTAAAGCAACTATGATTTCCATTTAAAAAATGTACTAGTGCTCAAAAACGGAGTACTTGTTAGTTTTGTTAAACATCGGATTTTATCTTTCTATTAAGAAGAAGGTAATTATCTACAAGTTTTCTACCTCCCTTTTTTTCTAATTAAAATAATTACTGAGCTACAGAGAAAAATGAATTCATGGAAAAAACGGTTTTTTAAAATATCTAGTAAACTATGATGTTTTTGAACGAAACAAAAAATGATTTAAACTAAACTCTAAAACCTACAATATTTTCCCCATTTAAACTATATCTGTTGCTAAAGCGTTTTCCAGATCCTTGTAGTAAACATCAAAAAACTTATCCTTTATACTTTAATAATAACATATATTTATAAGTTTTTTTTTATAAACATTAAATTTCTAAACTTCCTTTTACGATTTTTTTTTGACGTTGCAATCAATTGTATAACCGTGCACGTATAGTCAGGGGCGTCAACTGTGGGGCTCGCGGATGACAAAAACCAATTATCAGCTGATTTATAGAACGTAAGTGGTGTAGGAAAACGCCGGGAATAAGAAAGTATAAAAATGTAGTATAAACTTTATGAGATCTTCCCTTAAGGTTTTTTATTTTAACTTTTAAATTAAAGAAATTGTCAATTCATTAGTATTATTATTTAAAATATTATTGTCAGTGGCGTGTCGTGGAAAAAAAAGGCCCTTATCTTTCTTGTGAGGGCTTTTAGGCGTCGGCAAAGTTATCCGCAAAGCCCCCTTTTCTCTTTCATGTCCTGAAGCAAACAAATTTGTGATAAGCAAAAAAAGGTCCTGACCCCTTTTATAATAAAATTCACTTATGCGAGACCCCTTTCATAATGCATTACAATTACGGGCCTTTAATTTTATGTTATTTCCACATGTTACATTTCATACCTCCACCTTACCGCGAGGCCTTCCCCGGTGCGAGGTCGTAGGCGACTGCCTAAACCGCCTACGCTCTAGCTGCGCTACTGGGCGTTGTAGTATAATTATTCAGTATGTGTACATCGATATACCAAATCCGCTTTAACCAATCGGATAAAACTTAATCCAACCAAAAATTGCGATACACCACTTTCCGATTAAGTCAAGGATTGGATTGAACGCCATAAGACAATCCTGTACTTCAAGTGAATTAAATTGCAATCAATGCGACCGGGGGTTCTATTTGCACGATATTTACGGTTTTGGAACGGGTTTGAAAAATGACAGTCAAGTAAGACAGTTATTAAGTAAAGAAAATCATTGGAAAATAAAATTACTTTAAATATTGCTAAAATATGTTATTAGTGTTTCTTTAGTGGTTTGTGTTTTTTATTAAATAAAATGAATTGACAAATACCACAAAAGAAAGGTAGATTTTTTTATTAATTTATTCTTTTGGTCATTAAATATATTTTTATTTGTTAAATTTAAAGAGATTTTTACCGGGAGTATGTGCATCCAAAGAAATCTAAAACAAAGATCACAGAAATAAGCAAAAATTCGCTGTGACGCAGCTTGTCAATAAAGTACAAAAGTACTGTTTTAGTCACCTATTTGTCAATTTACCCCTGTTTTTTCCGGACTCGTGATAAAAATCGTTATAATAAAGTATTCTTTTCCGGTAAAATTTTTATATTAATTAAGTCAATTTAGGTTTTTTATTTCTATAGTTAAGAATGCAAATAGTGTGAATTAGTTTAGTAAAATGGAAAAACTTTTTCAATATTGAGTTTTAAAAACTTTGTTCTTGATTTAAGATTTTGCCTGAAGCTAAGCTAATTTTCTACATTCTATTTAAAGTGAGTATGGAAAAACTTTATAAATATAAAATTCAAATTGCCAACTTTAATATTTTTTTTTTTATGTTTACGACAGTCAACTTGGGCTTGCATAATTTCGTATTAGGTACCAGGGCTGCAAAGTTTTTAAATACTTATTATTATACCTAGTGCCGTAAAACTTTTATGGCACCTACATATGGCACCTTTTGCCAGTTTATCATTACAGTAAGTGATTTTTCTCAATGCATTAAAGAGAGACAATAAAGCGAGAAAACATTTGTTTCTTTTATCGCTACGGAACGTTAACCCATATTTAGTGGCGGCGTCAGGGGTGGGCGCGTTTGGGACAGTGGCGGCGTCAGTGGTGGGCGCGGTTGGGCGTGCTCCTAACCTAAATTATTCTCGCTTAACCGATCGCCCAACCCGCTAATTGGGCAAAAAGCAAAGAATTGCGGAAAAGCCATATTAAAAAAAAACTACCCATTCTTATAAACCATATATTCAAAACATCCAAATCACAAAATGTTTTATTAAGGTAGTACTTGGGCGCGCTTGTGGCGGCTTCGGTTGTATCGGCAAGCGTCGATCTTCGGAGTTAAGCAGTGAAATGCGCGCCCATAATTTGGATGGGTGACCGGCAACGGCACACGGTGTTCTGCTCGGGGATGTGGACCGAGCAACAACCATCCAAGTTATGGAATGAATGGTGTGTGAATGGGAAGGAGTAGGGGTCAAGGTACAATAAGCCTTCAGGCTGCAGTGAACCACCTAGGGGGCGGTCGTCGGACCTGGATGGGATGACCCTGAAAGGGTAAAAAATAAATAAAAAGGAAGTACTACCAGTGTAAGAATTAATGTTCCTTATGGGAAATCACAAATTTTATTTCACTTAAAAAAAACTGATTTTTAGATTTTAATGAAAGTTGTATCAACGGAAGAAAAACAATTCTAAACATTTTTGCTAATTAAAATCCAACCTTCAGAGCTTGTGATAGGAGTAATTGATAAATAGGTGAGAAAAATATGCTATGTGACTGACATGTCGCAACGCCGCCAAAAGGTTAGGATGCGCCCGAAAAGTTTAACGAATCCGGTATATGGGGACATGAAATTGATGCCAGCCCAATACGTTTTTCGGTTATAAAATTCAATGAGTGATAATAAATATCCGCAATAATTGGAAAACATGTTTTTTTCTGAGGTTTTTTAAGTAAACAATTTGACGACCATAATATTATGTATCATCAAAATTTACGTTAGTTTGACAGGTTAGGTGACAGAAACTTTTCATGTTTATCCTTAAATTTATGTGCTACTTGACCTTGTTTTACAAATTTGTTTAAAAAGTTTTTAGCGACTGTTTTGCCTTTTCAATGAAATAATTTTTTTTGTGATAAAATAAAGGTGGTTTAAAGATTTTATAAGGACATCACCACAACTTGCAGGTACTTTCAGCCCCAAAAGAACCTTCATCAGATTGTGTTTCTTTGTTCTTATATTTAAATTTGGGTTGGCCGGAAGAGCAGACCATTTGTATCGTTTTTTCCAAAATTAAACTTTCCATTCGTTATTTCTGTCCGCTTGTCTTTTTGTGATTAGCATGAATTTCCTGTGTTTCAGTATTATCCTCCTCACATTCCATTTCAGAATCAGAGTTATGGTCACTTTCTGGGGAAAAATCCTTGTTCTTGTAGTCATCATAGTCACTACACTCACTTTCAATTTCATCATACCACTGGCTTAATGTTTCTTCATAATTAGAGTCCCCAAAATGCACACTTTTAAAAGAACCCGCCATTTCAAAAATAACACACTATTAGCGTCCTGGTACCACACAGACCCCAAATGAACTTTGCCACTCGCTGTTTGGAACAATACTAAATTAAAGTTAACGCGCTTGTAATCATAGCTTATGAGTACGGTAACTTAAAGGTAGATAGTGCGGTTAAGCTTAAATTCTAAATTTGCACGTTTTACATGGATTTTAAAAGTACCGGGGTCCGCCAGACCCCACAACGCCAGTTGAGGGTTAAACAAAAAGAAATATATCACTTAGACTGGACAAAAAAAAATGGTTTGATTTTTAAACGGTACTAAACTGAAAATATTATTTGTAAAAATAAAAAACCCTATTGTGAAATTTGGAACCTTTAATATTAATATTAAGAGGTTTATCATCGCGACTAACAGTTTTTTGAAAAGAGGCTTTTATTTGTGCAAAATACATTCTTAAAGACAATTAAATTTCCTACAAAAATTTCTTTTCGTAAATTGTAGTCAAATAGGTCGTAAAAGTTATTCGACGTTGAAGATGAATCCCAAAGTAACTCCAACGTCAAATATCTATTAAAGCAGTAAATTTATAAAAAAACGTTAGGAGACGTTTTTGTAGCGCTTTGAAAATATGTATTGGATTTATATAGGTATTTAAATATTATTATTTGTAAAAGAAACAAGAAATCAAAGTAAAAAACAAAATTGAAAAAAATAGTTCCATGTTCAAAGCCCTATAACACGAAAACTGCTTATTTGGCGTGAATTTACGAAGAGAGCTTTTTTATAATTGTCTTTTAAAATGTGTGTTGATAAATTTTTGAGTCGATGATTTTCGAGTTTTGCATAAAAAAGTTATCAGAAACTGTTTTTCGCGATAATAGACCTCTTAAATAAATAATAATATATAGGAATCTAACTTTCACAATAAGTTTTTCTTTATCATCATAAATGAAATTTGCCAATACCGTTTGAAAAAAATATTGTTTTTTTGGCCCAGTCTAATATCACTAAAGATGGAAGTAGAATAAGTAACATTTTGGTTTAAAAGGCCTATTACCCAAGCGATTCCCTCGAAAACCATTTGCTTTTTACAAAAATGCTGGAAAGGGTTGGATTTTTCTATGGTCGACATGCTGGCATACCTTAACTTTTAAAAAATTGATAGTCCATATGAAATTTTGGTCATCTACAGGCTTGACCCTCATTAATAACCCCTCTACATTTGGATACCTAGCAAAGAAGAATTACAACTCCCAAAGTGACAAAGGTGTGCAAATTTACACAAAAATACAGATTTGATGTGAAAATGTAGCTACAATGCTGCCCACCCTCCAAATTTTTCTGCTTGGTACGCCCAACGTAGAAAAAGCAGGCGTTGCCCCTGCTCATATAATAAAGACAAAAAGTAACACCACAAATTTGCACGCCTGTACATATTCGTGTACAGAACGAAAGACAATACGTCACCGATAAAAAAAATGTTCAAAGCACGCCTCAATGCATTCGTAACGTATTTAATTTATGCAACGAACAAGACAAATCAAATTTTCTTTGGTTTTGTGTCCTTAACAATTTTAATTTTTTTGTAGTAATTTTTGCTGTTTGTGGTTATTCTTTTTAATTTTTTTAATCTTGTCGGACCAACGTATCGCTTTTCCACAAGCGCATTTCGATACAGATGCGAATAAGTGATGCTTTTTTAATCAGCTCTTTGTCTTTTATATTGTTTTTAGTTTTCTCCAAAAACTTTAAAGCCTAAGGGTTTGAAATATTGTTTTTTAGGTTTTTAGTTACTTACAACTTAAAAATCAACACAATGTTCTTTGTGTTAGGTTTTATTATTATGCAGAATTTAACATTTACATTTATAGGTTTTTTGAAGACAGGCAATAACGTACTAAAATTAAATTTTATAATTTTTGTACCTCAGAAGCATTTGGGCGGAAGTCTACTTTTTTAAGAAATGTGTTTTATTATTTACTTTATTTTTGCTGCTTTCAAAAAAACCTATAATTTAATTTTCATAGGTATTGTTTGCCTTTCAAAATACTTATTTATTGTAATAAAGACGATTTTATAAAGTTGCAACTGTGAAATAAATGTTAACAAGATTTAAAAATTTTAAAACTTTTTGTTTTACGCAAGGGTATAATATTATGTTCCTTGTTTTGTGTCAACCCCAATAAACAAACTGAATACACAAGGCATAAAAATAATGAAATGGTTAGTGGTAATTGTACTTTTTAATATTTATTTACTACAAAAACATAAATGTAAAAAAAGGTGCGGCAAGCTCAATACTTAAATTATGCTTAAAGGTCGGGCCTCACATAACCGCAACGAGCTTGTGGCCATGCGTTTTCCTGGTGAAATGTAGGGGGATGAGGTGAAAAATTTTTGTATTTAATTAAACTGTAGTAATATGAGTCAATCATACTACGTTGTAAATTACACCTGATCCTAAATTAAATCTTTATAAATAGAGTAAGAAGTTTTAGGGTTTGACCACATATAACCATACCGAGTCATGCACCGTAGCACGGCCGTGTCTCGGTTTTGAAATATACTATTGTAATCAAATGCCGTAGGTCTATTCTCACCGCTCCATGCCTGACCACATACTCCGCACCGCATTTTAACAAGTAAACAAACATTCGTTTCTTTGATTTCTCGAAATAATAATTTAAAAAACTTATAAAACAAAACATTACAATGTATTCGTAAGTTTTACTCACATATTATTTACAAGATGTAACAATAAAATTAATTTTACACTTTTAATACTTATTAAATTACTTTTTTGTATTGTTTGTTTACAAACACGAACCTTTAACCACTGACTTTTAATTTTTATATGTAATGAACTGAAATAAAAGGTGACGCTAGTAAACTCAAAGCCTTGTTCGGGAAAATTGGCGCTATCTGATCCACGTAAGATTTTATTTGCTAGGCATGTTTTAGACTGTATAAGACACGGTAGTGCTACGATGCGGATCTTGTGGAACATCGGTGCCGTTATGTGTGGCCAGACTGTTACCTATACTTCACTTATAGAGTTTGAAGAAAGGAAACAGACATAAGTAGGAAAATATGTTTTTACTTAAAGGAATGATTGTTAGGTTCTGTATAAAATATACAACTGTTAAAAACGGTGATTAGTTTGTATTTTATTTCGACAGTAAAAAATTATTATTTTAATTTGTCTTCATATCTGTACTATCCCTAATAATTTACAAAGGACTATTGCCTGGGTATATTTATGATTGCTGTAATACATATTACATTAAGTTTTATAAATCATGATTAAAAAATAACTTATTAAAAGCATTTTTTTAATAGTTTTAAAGGTCTTGCCTGCCCCCACCACCCTCTTTTAAAATAATAGATTGTTAAAACTTAAGTTAATTTACTATTTTTATTTTACCTATTTTATAAAAATTATACATAAAAAAAGATTTAAATTTTTTCATTTGGAATGACTTTAAACTCAGAACAGAGCAAACAAGAAACATTTTTTTTTAAAGACTGCAGTATTTTTCTGCTTTTTAACACGCTTTTATTAACTTGGGTTGTAACTATCTATCTATCTATCCATCTATCCATCTATCTATCTATGTAACGGAATCTTTGAGCGTAATTTTAACCAACTTCCAGCTATTCGATTTCTTTAAAACTTTGCACACGTATTAAGGACCCATGACAATGCAATAATCTGCAAACAGTATTCCGTTATCCTGGTTTGGATCGCCAGGAAAAAAATTCCATTATATTATAAAAACAACACCTGGGTTGCCATCTGTTGGCAACATTCCAAACTTTTCTCAGGTTTAGCTACTCTTGACAAAATGGCGAAGGAATTTTTTAGTGGGTTGCCATCTGTTGGCAACATTCCAAACTTTTCTCATGTTTAGCTACTCTTGACAAAATGGCGAAGGAATTTTTAGTGAATAAACTGGAGCATTTTAACATACATACATACATAAATGCATATCGAACTAAAAAATGAAAAATAAATAATAGTTTAAAAAACTAAAAAAACACGCTTTTATATGCAACCGAACTAAAAATTAGAAAATAATTTTTCATTAAAAAAAAATATTGTCACTTCATAGTAAAAAGCGTGGGGTGCATTTTACAATTTTTTCATAACTTTTCCCTCATAGATATTGGCAAATATAATAATTATAACATTTAATATATTAAGCACCCCACGCTTTTTACTATGAGGTGACAATATTTTTTAATGAAAAATTATTTTCTAATTTTTAGTTCGGTTGCATATAAAAGCGTGTTTTTTAGTTTTTTTAAACTATTATTTATTTCTATAGAGAATAATTTTAACACACACATAATTAACTTTAAATTAAATTGTATATATTTCTTGTTAACTGTTTAGAATAAAAATAATTGCAGTACCATAATAATAAAACGTGTATTTAATTATATACTCTCCAAAGAGAAACCGCATTTTCATTTTATTTTGGTTAATTATTTAACAAAAATAAATATGTCCATGTATTATAATGTTAAATATTTAATTTGTGTGTTACCCTAATCACAGGGGAAAAAAGCAAACGAAATAAATTGCTACATATACTAGTAATTATTCAAACCTTTTTGTAATTAAATAACAACTTTACTCTAAACAAATTAAAAGTAGAAAAAAACACTAAAAAAATACTTTCAAAAAAACAAAAGTGATGCTAAGAGGGTGTTTTGTCTTGTGCACTCTCTCAACATATGAACATTGTTGGACACGCTATGGACTGGCAGAATGCAAAAATTTTAGATAGACCTGACAATTGGTATAAGAGAATTTTTCTCGAGATAGTTCATATTTACCTACAACCACAATTAATGAACAAAAGGAGTGATATCCAAAACCTGAGCTCCATTTACAATTATATTCTTTCATACCAAAAAAATAATAACAATTTTTCAATAGGCTCTGAAATTGAGTATTAATTTTTGCATTTTGTAGTTACATACCATACAGCTATTTTTCTTAAATTTTAAAATCATGTAAATACTTCTAGTGGAAACACTGGTAAGTTTATTTTTAATTTTTCTTTTCTTGTCTAATTGTCAGGATATTACTTTAAAAATCACTATAAATCGTTAGCAATATGACCTATCCATAAACCCTCATTTTTATGAGCAGTGTATAATCAATTCAAAGGCACTACCACAGATGGCGTTGTCATGATTGTGCACTACGATTCCTAATATCAGAATCATTAATTTTAAAAAACCTGCTATTACTGAGATTGATGTAAAAAATGTAAAAATCTTTAAATCTCAACTGACTTTTTATAAAGTAAAGTAGGGATAGCCCGCCATGTGGTAAAGTGTTGAGTATTTGGTGGTGTAATTTTAAGCAAAGGTACTCCGCAAATGAACAATATAATGTAAATGAAGTCTTGTTTCTTCATTAGTGTAAGCCTGTTTCATGTTTCAACTCACTAATTGGTAAGAACTTAAGTAGAAGAGGGTAAACTTTGTTAGTTTTACTGACAGAGCTCATTTTCTTTTATTTTAGATTGTCCTGAAGATGGGAAAAAGTTTTTCCGAAAGCTCGGCATTTTCAATAAAGAGTTAATCTTTTTTAAAATTGGCCTTCTAATTGACTGCACCTCCACTACTCTGAGTTTCAGATTTTTTTCTTATATATATATAACGTTGGTGTGGTAACATACGTCAACGTCTTTGGTCTTGATAGTAAATGGGTTAGATTTTTATTAGACAACAACTAATCCACACAAAAAAAATATTTTCCCTCGCAAGACGATTTTGTTTGCTAAAGAGATAATTTATCTTGTTTGGCATATATTTTTTAAACTTCTAATGACAAACTACTTGTAAATAGGTTTTTTTTATATTAGATAGATATTAGACAAGAGTAATGCACAGCTAGCATGTGTCTCAGAATTGTTTAAAATAAACGTGTTGTTTTAAAGCGTGATTGATAAATGGGGCATAAATGTTTATTAGTGTTGCTTGTCTAATGTTTCAAGAATGTAACCAAACAAGTAAGCTTATTGATGAATATTTGTTTTATTATATTGTTACCTATTATTAAAAAGAAAAAAAGTCATATTTAATTTATACCGATTTAATTTTAAGTGTCTAATCACTATTTTAGAAAATGTTTTTAATAATATTAAAGGTAAATATAATAAATATTATGATATATTTAAATAACATATTCATTAAATCAGAAAATAGATATTCTTTTTATGTATGTGATCAGTACAGTGCATTTCAATTAAAACTAGGGACCCAGTATAATTCCTTTATTTGTATGCATATAAAAAAGCCTTCAAGGGTATCTCCTCCTCTTACAATACAAACATCAAAAAGTTTAAATAGAAAAGGGGACGAAAGAAGATCCTAGAGGTTTAAAATTATTTCTTTAATGGTTTTTAGTTTTTTAAAATCAGTTAAGTAGTTTTCAACAAAATTAACCCTACATATCGGATCATCCCTAACCCTTTTTAATTTTTAAAAATATATAAATAACATTATTTGGTACTTAGATATGTCACATAAATGTGCATTGTTATACGGTTTTCTGTTACAATTACCCTAACGTTTTTATTTATACTCAATACTCAATACTCAATACTCAATTTATTTATGTTATCACAGAAATTGCTTACATACGTCATCATGATATAAAAATATATTCACCTAAATACTATCATCTAGAACAATACCTAACAAACAATTAAAATTCATGTTGAATAAATTCTTCATGAGAATAAAATGTACAATTCAATAAAATGTCCTTAATCCTATTTTTAAAATCTCTCTCTGGCAACAGTCTAAAGTTGTCAGGCAGTCTATTAAAGAATTTAATTGCCCAATACCCTGGTCCGCTTTGACACCTTTTCAATCTCCAGTAGGCAGGCACAATATTGTGCTTATGTCTGGTGTTATGGCCGTGTACATCTTCGTGAACTGGGAAAGAGCCCATATTCCGTTTAATATAAAGAAGGTTTTCCAGAACGTACTGGCATGGAAATGTTAATATCTTTAAAGACTTAAACGTCTCCCTACAGTCGTCCTGAAAGCCCAGCCCCGCCAGAACCCGCACTGCCTTCCTCTACAGCCCAAACACTCGGTAGGCCTCAGCGGAGTGACCCCACGCCAAGACAGCATAGGAGAGGTGGGTATGAAATATTAAAAAGTAGGCTGTCCTAAGTGTGTCAGCCGATACACAGTCTTTAAGATTTCGAAGAACGAATAGATTCATACTTAGTTTCTTGCACACTTGATCTACGTGTACTCCCCACTGGAGTTTGAGGTCTAAATAGACACCTAAAAACTTCAAGTCATCCTCCCGCTGTACCAGGTCTCCAGTATCTCTTAGCGAAAACACAACCCTCCTAGTCTTTGCCTGGTTCAAAAGCAACCGATTAGCACAGAACCACTCCTCCGCTCTAACTCCAGCAGACATGGACCCTGCCAGCGCCCCTCCAGACTGTCTGCTGCAAATGACACTGTTGTGTCATCAGCAAAAAGTGTATATTTTTCTTTTGAATTAATTGGTGGTAGCTCATTGATATAAATAGGAAAAGAATAGGACCCAGCACTGATCCTTGTGGGACGCCTATGTCAATGACACTCTCTGCTGATAACACCCCAGCAACCTTCACAGCCTGTCTCCTATTTGCTAGATATGAACCCAGAACCTCAATGCTTTCATTACTGAAGTTATATTTTTGAGTTTTTGCATAAGTATACCATGGTCTACACAATCGAAAGCTTTGGATAAGTCACAAACCAGAACTGCATCATATTCGAGTTTGTGAAAAGACTCTATGATATAGGAAACAAGATCCAAAATGGCAAGGATAGTACTTCTGTCGCTTCTAAAACCAAATTGAGAATTTGAAAAGCAGTTATTCTGTTCAAGAAAGTTTACAATTTGTAGTGACATGCATTTCTCAATAATTTTGGAGATAATGGGAAGCAACGATATTGGCCTGTAGTTCTGTGGCAATTCTGGGTCACCTTGCTTAAAAATCGCAGTAACTAACGCTCTTTTAAGAACATCAGGAAAGTGATTCTCCCCAAGACACAGGTTTATCAATTTGTGAGAGGTATAATAATGATATTCTTTATGGATTTTACAAGCCTCACTGACATTCCAAACACATCTTTGCTATTCTTGTTCTTCAGGTTATTTATGATATCTCTAACCTAAATTTTTAATGAGAGGCCTGGACATTTTTACCCATTTAAATAAAAGTAATATTTTAAGTACAATGACACTATTTTGCCCCTCTTTGATCACTAGCCTGCAAATATTTTTAAGTTTTAATTTTGGGTGTTTTAATAAAACGGTTTATTTTAGCCCAAGTAGTCACGGTAAAATAAATATATATTTTCGCTATTTTCTTGGTCCAAAATTTATCTTTTATAATGTTGCTTTAATTACACCTTTCGCACTACAAATTATTAATAAAAAATTTAAAGATTGGATGTTAAAGTATTAAAAGAAATGTCATTGGAATCGGATGTTATTTTCTATTTAAATTAGTAAAAATATACCAGTGGTCTTATTTAAAGTAATAAGGGGTCCTTCCAGGCTTAATCGGAAGAGACAGAAAAAACAAAAGTTGTGAAACAATTGACATTTATGTGATATACTCTTGTTAAAATTTTTATTTTATTATTTAAAAGAGTTATAGAGGTTAGCCACCGGCTAAGGTTACTCAATATTTAGAGTGACTTTTCTGGAAAAGTATTAACTATATCTTTAAAACAGTTGATGCTTAATTTACAAAAATGAATCTTTAAATGTTCACGGAAATGAGAAACTAAACAATGATGTCATTTCTGTTGCCATATTTTTTTTATATTGAAATATTCTCCTATTTTCATTGAAATAAATTAGAGGGTTTTAGGTGAAGGTGTTTATTTTCAAATTTAGATTTCTCATAGTTCTTATTATGTAACATATATCGCATTTTAACTTAAAAGTATGTTAGGGCCTGAATATCTTTATAACCAGTGAAGCTATGTGTTTACTAAATTTGGTAAATGGAGGTTTTTGGGCATGCGGAAAAAAACAGTAGGTATCACCACTGTTGCTTAATTTTACGAAAGATGCTAAGTTTTTATATTTTAAAAACTAATAAAGATTAAATTATTTCGATATTAAATATGTAAATTACCTAATTTGTGCAATTAAATGCGACAAAAATAAAGAGGACATTTAATTTAAAAATACGAGTATGCCACATGGCTTAAACTAGCTGGATATAGTTTTTTTCAACATAATTTTACCAACTGGATATATTTAGATGTTAAAATACTTAAACTTACTCTGTAGCCAATTACTTGTATGTTTTATTTACTTAACTTTAAAAACAAATAGTTATATCATGAAACACGTTCTAAATAATTTAAATACTTTTCCAATACACACCTTCTTTGTTACAGATCTGCATGCTGAGTGACGTGATCTTTGAAACTACAATACTTACATCCTGGATTTCAATCTACCTAGCGCTTCCAATATTATCTAGTAGTGCATTCAATCCATGGATCTACGGGTACCGCAATTCCGAGCTACGTGCTGCAGTCAGAAGAGTCGTCGATGACATCCTCAGTGCCATGGGATTCACATATCGTAGCCAACAAATATCAGACAGGGATCAAATACCACCCAGTGTCGCTGCTACTGCTGGAGAACCAGCGACTTTTATAAACCACGTACAAAGGGATGGAACCTGTTGGAAATCGGAAGGTGATTTTCTTTTAGTCCCCATAGCCAGACCTGAGAGTTCCGGGGTACTATCTAGTGGAGAAAGCCAAAAAGTTTTCTGCAGCAATCCAAAAATTATTCTGCCATGCGAAACACCAAGACTGATGCTGAAGAGCAGTAGAAGTATGGTGGAAAGTCTTGCTATGATTAGAGGTTCAGACGTACTGATAATTAAGGGGTCAACTCATGAAATGAAGCACGGCTCGAGTGTGTTGTAGATTTAATTTTTACCTTTATAGGGTCTGTTGGCAAAAGCTTAAGATCCAATTCTAAATTTTAAAAATATACAGGGTGTCCCATTTAAGTTACAACAAAGATAGAATTTAGCGGTTTTTGCGAATCTAAGTTTTCTTTTTGTGAAACGAAAATGCCATAAAAATATTGTCTTAGCCATCTTAGATTTTGAGCTACAGGGAGATTTTAAAAACTTTGTATTTTTAGGAACCCCTTGTATCTCAGTTGGCTGATGACTTATCAAAAAGGTAAAAATTGTTTTTTATATAGCTTTTTACGCAGAATGTAGTGGCGGAGTCAAATTCTTTTTATGTTATTGTTTTTAAAATATTGACCTATGTTGTTTTTTTTTAATGAAACATTTTGTATTTTTGTCAAAAAATAATTTTGTTTTTTACAAGATTTTAAAAAAGCGAGTTTGTATTCATAAACAACGATAAAATAATTTTCATATTTCATATCCCAAATTTTGGAGTAAGTCATGCAAAACAAATCAGTAAAGTAACAGTTTTTTTATTGACCTCATTACTGTAGTGATACTTACGTCACGACTTTCAAAGTTGGATCTTGCTATTAAACTTAATAATGTTTTTTCTTTTGTCATATAAATCTATGTACATTTTAAACTAAAATAGGCGCTCCGGGAATTCTAGCAGGGCGTCTCAAACAGTTAATACGGCCCTGTTTAGAAAACACCTAATAATTCATTATATTTACTAACATTTTCAATCAATGCAAAACATTTTCTGTTCTGTAGCCAAGAAACTAAGATGGCTATGACGGCTTTGTTTATGGCTTCTTTCGTTTCACAAAAAGTAGCTTAGGTTTGCGAAAACCGCAAGGTTTTATTTTTATAATAACTGAGATACCCCAAAGTTGCAACCAAAATAGGACACCCTGCACATTATCCAAGTAGCATTTTTTTACGGATATTAAAAAAGAAAAATACATTCGATTTTTGAAATTTATAAATAAATGATCTTTAACAAAACAATATGTTACGTTATGTCATTAGAAAGAGATTTAGGTTTAAAATTTAAAAATATACCAAAAAAAATAATGATGGCTGTACTTGATTTAAAAGTATTATCTGGTCGCCATTTTAAAAACAAAATATTCTTGTATAATATATTATAATAAAAAAAAATAAAAGAATACAAATATAAAAAGTAGGTACATGTAATTAAAATAAGAAAGCGAGAGAAGTGATTTTGATGTTGTGATAATGACAAAAATGTCAATTTATGCAATAATATTACTGTAATATTTTTAAAAACTAAAAAAGGGGCCGGGGAACAACATCCTGTGTAACCAGGTATATTTTTTAATATTGTAAATCTTACTTAATACATTGGTGATACTAAAAGTTATTATTTATGTTAACTTTTTTAAGCCAAAATACACAAAAAATATGCTTTTTATCCAGTGATAATTTAAAGTTTAAAACACCATAAACCGGGTGGTTTATGGTGTTTTGGCCCGACTACCTATAGAAAATCTCATGTAAATTTTGATACAATACATTCAAATATTAGCTCTCCACATTGATTTTATAACAAAATTTTATTAAAGTATTTTGAAGACATTGGTAAGTTAAGCTTAGACACTAAAGCTTACACACTAAATTTTGTTATTTTCTAATAAGTCAATTAGATGTTATTTAAAAAATATATCTGTTAAGTCGTTGCCAGCTGGAAGACACACTAATGTTAACTTTAAATTTTACAAATAGATTAAGAGATCTAATAACATTTAATAGGCCACGCCCATCAAAAAATATCGAAATTCAGTGTGTGAGCTTACCTTACCAACGTCTTCAAAATAGTCCTATACAATTTTGTTAAAAAATTAATTGTGGAGCCAAAGGTATTAAAATCTACATGGGATTTTCTATGGTATACATTTTAAAAGATTTAGATAAATTCGGTGAATCGTAACATACTCTAATTATTAAATAATTATTATTTAATTAATAGTTTAATAGAAAAGCTAAGTTAACTTTATTTTAAACAAACAATAATACCTAAAGAGGGACCCTTGTCTGTCTTTAAAAATATTAAATAAATATTACTAACCTCTAAAAATTGTCCAATAATAATATTTTGTATTACCTGTAATTTTTTTATTTTTACCATTTCGAAAAAGTTATTCTTCATAAAAGTGTTTGCTTCGTTTAAAAAGCTAAAAGCTATAATAAAAATCACCGTGTGATATACAGGGTGGTTTCAAATCGCAAAAATATTACTTTAAAAATTAAAAGAAAAACAGAAAAACATATTTTTGAAACTACCTAATTAAGAAGCATAAAAAAATAATCACAACTCCATAATTTCTTTTACTATGGTTATGATTTCTAGAAAAAATTGAGATTAACGTTAAATAGGAAATAGTTATACTAATTTAAATAGCATGAAAAAGTTATAAAAAGTTTACCTTTTGATTAAATAAATCGTTACCTTTTGATTACAATCAACATAAATTTTAACTTAACTTTATATTGTATGCAGATAAAAAGTAAAATTAAATATTTATGAAGTAAAAACCAATTTTTTAAGTTTTACCAAGTAGTGATAAGCGACAAGAAGAAAATGTTTTGAAAGTGTTTGTTGTTTTTAAAAGAAGAACCATCAAATATGATATTTTATCGTCCGGATGCATTTTATGATACATGTTGGATAGACAATAGTATATCTCAAGTTGCATTTACGGTATCTAAATTCTGAAAATATTTCTATTGCATTTCTAGATGAAAATATTTTAATTAATGTTAAGAAGAAAATGGCAAGAGCTGTAAATAAACCAGCTTCGGATAAAGAAGGCATTAACGAGTAATAGTAGAAGAACTCCATCAAATAGAAAAAAAAGAAATTAACGACTTTCTGTCTGCTACTTTGATTTTTTTTAAATAATGAAAAACTTAAACATGTAAAATAAATATTTAAAAAATAATAATGAACCGACTTTAAAATATTATACAAAAATCATAAACTTTTTTTTTTGAAAAATGAAGGCGGAAAATAACATTCCGCTAAATCACTAAATGCTAATAACTAATTACAGAAAAAAATATTTATACTTTAATACTATATCCCAAACAGCACAAACTTTCCATTGAGCAATCCCTATATAAGTAAAGCACCATCCACACTATTTCTTGACCTTGCTGCAGAGCTGTGCTACACTACCAAACAATGGTTAAGCTGTGGAGCGGACATAAAGTTTGCGAGACCCGTGCTTTACTTATATGGGGGATTGCCTAATGGAAAGTTTGTGCTGTTTGGGATGTTAGTACCTGATTTCATTCTCCAAAAAAAAAATTAAATTTTTTAGCTTTTGAAGTCGGTATAGTTTTTTTAAATATATAATTTTTGTTTAATTATTTATATTACATACATTGTAAAACATAATAACATGAATTTATGTTTAAAAACCTAAAATCATGGTCTAGCCCTAAAGGTATTTAAATAAGTTAAAATATAATAATTTTAAGTAAACCTTGCAGCACTCCATAAGAATCTAATACCTATTTTTTTTTTTTTTTAAATTTTGCAGTCAAATTCCAAAACAATGCTACTTGGGTAAAGAAATATCTCTTTATCACTGTTTGGCAACAGACCTAATTATAAATGTTAGAATCTATTATAAAGAGTATGGGATCAAATGTTAGATAGTACTAATAAAAAGTTTATTTAACATCGGTAAGGTTCTAAGAATCTATCGTAAAAAATATTTTTAAACTTGCCAGAGAAAATATGATATATTAAAGTTTTATGTCAAAGTTTTTATCAGTATTAGGGTCCTACCCAAAAAAATTTATGTTTTTATAAATAAAAATTATGAAATTAGCTCTTGGTTTTATTTCACACTATTTTTGTTATTTAATGGTACAAGAAGCAGCGGTTGGTACTGGCCAATTTAGTGGGTTAACCCGCACCATTCGTAAAAAATAATGTTTAAAATTTTATGTAGATCCTTTATAATTATAAGTGAAGAATCAATTTTTGGTAATAATATGTTAAATAGTAAAACAAATTAGTAGCTTGTTTGCAAAAATAAATAAGTCCTTTTTGCCTAATTTTACAGGTATAAAATAATTTGTATACACGACATAAAAGTTGTATTTTTTTTTGTTGGAAAATTAGTTTAAATCCAAAAAATACAATGTTTTTATAAAAACAAAAGTTAAGTTGTAACAAAAAAAAAAAAGTTTGGACTTGTTGAGTTTTGTCTAAAAGTACAGACTTGTTAAGTGTTGCATCAAAACATTTAAGTTTATTTTTGACAAAAAGTAGGTGTTTACAGAAAAATCAACTTTAATTAACAAAACTGATAATAAAACAAAACTAAATATTTATTGGTTTTTCTTTATTAAGACAGTCACACTCTTCATTATCTTTAGTCGACTCTTTTTCCTTACCTGATTCTCCCGCTTTACCATGATTATCAGTACGTGTATTGTCAAACAATTTTTTATGCCATTTGAAATCTTCTTTCCAGTTTCCACCAAAATGTGTATAGAGTGGGGTTTTTACATTTTTTAATTTTTTAAGATTAATTTCTTGGCAGCAACTTAATAGCATGTCCACGGATGGATTTTACAATGGGACAAATAAATAAAAAATTAAATCTTAAAAAAGATGTGTATGGCAACCGTTTTTGCTCCTTAATAAAACAAGATTAGTATTAAAAATACAAAAATGGACCAAAAGAACTGCCTTTATTTTTAATAGTTTAGCCAAATTTTAAATACAAAAGGTTTTTAGAATTAAAAAAAGAACCCATATCTAAAATTTTACATAAAATAAACAATTTTTTTAACATTGATTTTTATTTACTTATAATTTACACTTTTTACTTACTTTTTACATTTTTGTATTTAAATATATTTTAAAAACTTTGAGAATAAATAAATCGCTTATTAAAACCATTTTAATTACGTAAAAAAGATATTAAACATGAATAAAAATATAATCCCGAAAAAAAAAATTGTTTATTTTATGTGACATATTTGATATGGGATCCTTATTTAATGCTTATATCCCCTCTTATGTGACATTTTGCTGAATTAATAAAAAAAGCAGTTTTTTCTTGGTCCATTTTTACATTTTTGTACTTTTTAAAGCCGCTGTACAAAACACATTTTTTAAAGTGAATCTTATTTTTTTTAAAAGCAAGAACAGTTGCGATACACGACTTACTTAAGCATTAAAATTTTTGTTCAGTTTATGCAATTGCAAAGTTACATAAAAAAATTTAATAAAAAATTAAACGTATGTTACTTGTTTAGTTTTAAACCCAACGAGCAAGTCTATGACTCAGTTTACCAGGAACCTATTAAGATTTGGTTTAAATACCCGTGGCGCAGTAGACAGAGCTTTAATCTTCGAAGCTAGATGTCGCCGGTTTGATTCCCAGCGGGGGAGACATATTTAGGTAGCAGTTATTTAAAAATAACGACCGTTGTTGCACTACCGCGTTGTCTAAAAAGGTGCTGTGAAATGCATAACTGCATGTTTCAGTGCTTGGATAACGTTGACGGAACAGGGGGAACGATGGGTTAAATATCTAATAACCCGACAACCACGGTATCTGGTATTGAGGCATATGCCTTCGTGGGATGTCAAAAGATTAAAAATCTCTTTTACGTTTTGTATCAGAATTAACTCTTAACGTAATTTTGAATAGAACTTGTTAAGTTTTGCAGACAAGCTACTGGAGTGTCGGGTTTAAGTGACTATAGACTGTAATCAACAATTAAAAGAAAATATTAATATATTTAACAATGCTGCGGGTTGACCCCAATGATTTCAAGAATAAAACGGATAGCTATTAGAAACCGGTCCCTACGTATTTTCAATAGACCTGCGCGAGACCCCCACACTGGGAGGTTTACAGGGTGCACTTGCACATGCGCAGTTATCCAAATACTTGGGATTTTTATAGTTAAAAAAAAGGAGTTGGTACCAATGTCAAAACTTGCAGTATTTTAATAAATTGTGTAAACACTATTACAACACTGAAAGCATTTACTTTAACAGAGACAGGACCACACTCGTCGAAATTTGGGATTTCTCGATCGTAAAATCTTATATAATTAGAATTAGTAATTTGATGATAGTTTTTGTTTGGTTTCTGTGATTTTCCCTTTATATTTTTTGCAAAAACAGATCTAAATCATGATTCGTTGTATGGTGTTATTTTGTAAAGTCAAGAAGCCTGGAATTCCCTAATTCAGATAATCTAATGTTTACTTATCGGGTCCACAGCCAATTTTAATATTTGTTAATCGTGTGTTTTTTAGCTTTGATCACAAGTGTGGAGGTCATGTTTGCCCTAACCCTAAAAATATAAACAATATTTCAAGCATCTAGTGGCTATTTATAAATTTCTTGAATCTTTTCATAGTGGCCGTTTCGGTGCCGCTCTCTGCCACAGTTCGTAAAGTATTAAAAAGAAACTAATATTGATAATACGAAGCCAAATACAGCGTCGCGCAACGATTGCATTAAACGCCTTAAGTTTAACTGAACAGAAGTTGCTTCTGCAGCGGGAGCGTAATGTTAACTCAATAAATTCACCTGATTCACCTTTATTTATAATTACTAGTTACAATAAATAAACTAAAATAAAGATTTTGCACCTCTTATTTTGCAATTCCGTTGTGGTTAACGTTATTCTGAGACTGCGCAGTAACGCAAACATGATCCGTTATCGTTATTAACCATACCGGACTCCTTTAATTACGGATGAATACCGAAGAGCTTATCGTTATCGTTATCGTTATTGGTAAACTGCGTGGTTGCCGAATTGTAGAATTTTTAATATCAATTATTTAAGAAGGTTGAAATTTTAATACCGTATTAATTAAAATATCATTGATACATAGCGAATAATTAGCGAAAAATCCATAGCAGTAAGAAAAATAAAATAGTGGTAAGAAATTAAAACAGACTTGCATTTATAAGGATGTTTTAAATCAGTAATTAATTTACATGTTACAATCTGGCACACTTGCTTTTTATTTTACTACCAAACCTAACCTTATTTTTTGTGTTTTGCTTTTTTGTTTATACTGTATTGTTTACATTTTACATCTACTCTAAAAACAAAATCAAGAGAACTGTTTGCATATATATTAAAATATCAATATATAACTTATGGAGAATAAATTAAGTACTGATTTTTCGTAAACTTTAAAATCGGTGAACCACAGGCAAAAATAAGGTTATGTGTCGAAAGCGCAGACGCAAGATAAATTTCTTAAAAGAGGTTGCAAAATCTCTGTCTAAAACTGCTGTCGTAATCGTTATGTTTAATAACGATAACCATAAGGAGACCAAAAAACGTCTGTTATTTTAAGAGGTGCAAAATACAAATATTATTGTTCAGTTTTAAGGTTAATTTAAGGAGGGTTCTCATAACTTAAAAATTGTGTTTGTACAAAAAAACCCGAGTTGGATTTTAAAAATTATAGCCTTAAAAGATAAGATAAATTTAATTAAAATCGGCGATGCGCTCAATAAGTAATAAAATGACAAAAAGCAGCATCCAATATTTAACCCGGTTTACAGTTTAGATATTTTCAAGAATATGAATACCGGTTGTTTCTCACAGATGGTTCCCTTCTATATTTTTTTACCTTTTAAGATAAAAATATGGAATTTAATATATCGGTATTTGACATACTAATTGGATTAATTGATCTATTTACTTGTTTTTATTACTTCCGGTTTAATCGGAAATGACTGCTATTTTAAAATTTTTAATGGCACCACCGGTATATTTTATCTTATTTTGATAGAATATGACATTCCTAATACAATGATACCCCATATGTCATTTTTTGACACTTCTGCTGTCAAAAATTTGTTTTTTAAATTCCAATCTAAAGTGCCATGATTAGGCTAAAACGGTTTATTTTAAGTCAAGTAGTCATGGAAAAATAAAACTAGTCGTCTTTTGTTTTTACGACTTTTTAGGGCAAATTCAAAGTGGGCAAAATCCTATTTATGGTCATAACTCTTTTTTTTCAAATGGAAGGAGGGGGCTCGTTAGAATATCCTATAAGATCATTTTATTTTGAATTGTTGGGTACCATATAGGCGGAATTTCGGAAAGGTTTTTATTGTAAAAGCATTTAATAAAATTTTTCTTAACCGACCATTGTGCTACATGGTAATATCGATTTATGACAACCTCATGAATTTATTTTTTGAAATAAATGCTCTTTTAAGGTATGCTAATGAGACACGCTCATTCCATTAAAGAAAAGAAGTTTCATAAATAGGATTTGCACACTTTGACTCCGCGTAAGAAATCGAAAAACATAAGACGGGTAATTTCATTTTTTCATGGCTACTTGACTTAAAATAAACCGTTTTAATCATGGCACTCTAGGTTGAAATTTAAAAATCAAATTTTTGACAGCAGAAGTGTCAAAAAATGACATATGAGGTGACATTTTATTCAGAATGTCATATTCTATCGAAATAAGATAAAATATACCGGTAGTCCATTTTAAATTTTAAAGTAGCAGTCATTTCTGGTTAAACCAGAAGTAATAGAAAGCAATTGGATGGACCAATCCATCCAAAATTTTGTGAAATAACGATATACCAAATATCATGTTTCTATCTGAAAAGTTAAAAAAGTTATAGGGTGGAACCACCTGTAAGAAACACCCAATATAAACCTATAATAAAATGTATAATTATGTTATCCAACAAACAAAATTACTTGGCCTATTATCTTTATAAATAAAACCAATACAAAGTGTTAAAGCCGGTCCTGTTGATAACCTGTGATCAGCTATCGATTATTTTCTAGCAGGCTGTAAAATCTCATTGCGCATGACCGTTTGCACCCTGCGCGAAGCCCATACAAGGGTAATTCAGATTCTCGCTGCATTCATCCATATTATTCTTTAAATTGTATAGTCTTGACATCAAGGCAATTAAACCAAAAACCCCATTGTAAAATCATAACACTACCTTTTTATTTTAAAAATAATAAATAATGTTTGATGTACTATAAATATATAAAATATTTTTGTAACATTTTAAATATTTCTTTAATAAAACCTGTTGGGCTAATTTAAATAAATTTCATATAATTCAAATCTTGCGTTACAGTACAATATTTTCTAAAAATTTGGTCCAACTATATACCGTACTTGTGAATCAACTACTAATTTTGCCTGTTATTAAATAAAATAAATTATTTTTATTATAAATAGAGGGCAGAGTTTAATTATATTAGTGTGTACATAAAGTAAAAATTAATTTAGTAAAGGTGTAATATTTAAAAAATATATATAATTCTAATTCGTAATAATATAAAAATTAAACAGTTCTTTTTGTGCGTGATTAAAAAATTTTAAATTAAAAATGATAATAATCTTATAATTCTGTGGTTAAATTATACAAAACAATTTTTACCATAAACGTAAAGACGCGTCCAGATTTGCAAAAAATCGCCAAACATCCGTCCAAACTAACCAACCTGTTTGCGCGCCTTCTTTGACGCCAAAAAAACCGGACAAGCTCTAAATCACCGGCGGAATCATTCGCCAAGCCCCTGAAACGACGTAAATTTCGTCCACGTTTACGTCCGCGCTATGTGGCGGAACGGCAAAATTGTTACAAGTCCGGACGCTAGCCTTTACGCGTGTCCAACAGCAATAAAAAGAACAAAATGGTAAATGTTTTGCAAAATGCTAATATTTAAAAAAAATAAAAATTGGAAAACAATAATAATTTTTAATATTTGAGACAAAAGGTACAAGAAAAATTGGTGATTAAAATTTAATTTTTTATCCCCATTAATATAAAAAACACCATGTTGTATTTAATTTAGAGTTGCGTGATTATGGGAATTTTTCATAATTTCTTAAAAAATCAAAAAATTTATGCACTATGGTAGAGCCAATTTCTTTAAACATGTTTTCTATTTCAGCATAATATTATGTTTACATTTTTATTTTAGTCAAAAATAAATTTTTGTTTGTACTTGGTTTTTGTTTACTTTGTTTAATGGATGTTACTCCCTATAATATTATGTTTAGGTTTAATAGTACTACCGGTGTAAGAATTAATGTTCTGGTACTTTGTAATAAGAATATCAAATCCAGTTAAATTTTTCAGAAGGTCCTACAGAGAACTGAAAAAGGTATTAATATTATAAAACATTTTTTGTTTTAAGACTGATCCTTATGGGAAATCGTAGATTTGATTTTACTCACAAAACCGACGTTCAGGTTAAATGAAAGCTGTATCAGCGGAAGAAAACAATTCTGAACATTTTAGCTTATTAAAACCGACCTTTCAGAGCTTTCTGTGATAGCAGTCATTAACAAATACTTAGAGAAAATATTCTAGGTGACTGACATGTGGCAAACGCCGCCGAAAAGTTACGATGCGCCCGAAAACGTTTATCGAATACGGTACACGGGGACATAGAATTGATGCCAGTCCAATACGTTTTTCGGTTAAAGATCCAATGAGTGATAATAAATATTACAAGATCCAATGAGTGATAATAAATATTCGCAATAATCATGTTTTTTCCGAGCGTTTTTAAGTGAACAATTCGATCGACAATAATCCGATGTATCAATTTTTACGTTAGTTTGACAGGTTAGTGGACAGAAACTTTCCATGTTTCATCCTTAACATTTATGTGCTACTTGACCTTGTTTTACAAATTTGTTATAATTTTTTTCAGTGACTGTTTTGCCTTTTCAATGTAATATATATTTTTTTTGGTGTATATGATAAGGGTGGTTTAGAGATTTTATTAGTAAATAAACATAACAATTTAAAACCTATAACTTGTTTAAAGATGCTTGTGCAGTAGATTTTGCGTATGATTTCTATTGTTTTTACGCAGCGTTGCCAAATATAAATACCACGGTAGTCAAATTACCTTAAGCGTTCATAAAAGTCACTACAATTGCACATTTCTTACATTTCTGTTACAGAGTCGTTCCTAAATGTATTATTTATTACACTGCTTTCTGTCTTACAGCGTTCAAAATAGTCTGGAAATGTAACTCTGTATTACATTCTTTACCGTTAGCTCACGAGCGCGGCAACAGTTTACCGATTTTGCGCATGTCATATTTGTCTCTTAAAGAATAGGAAACAAACAGGAATTTTTATAAGTTTAGATTTAAACGTCTATTTAAAGAAACTAAGAATATTTTGTGATGCTACTATGGTTGTCAGAAGAACTTTGTTCCTTTTTAGTCTCTTTTATTTAGCTACTAATTTTCTTCACAACCACAAAATACGGTACAAACTTGTTACCGCGCTTTGCGAGCACGGTAAAGAATGTAATACATAGTTACATATTACAGAACATTCAGGTTTTAAACGCATGTGCATTAATGGAAGTATTGACCGTTTAGAAACTTATTTATAGTATATTAAAATTGTAAACTTTATATTAGTTTATAAATAACTATAAATAAACATCTTTAATTCAGTTTTGCGTTTATGTAAGGTTACAAGGTTGTTACATTTCCTTTGCCTTGGTGGCGTTCATGGTTTTGCAATGTAGTTGACGACGCGCGCCTAAAATATGCGTATTATTAGCCAACATTGTTTTTTGTTTTCATAAAAAAAAAAAAATATTAAAAGAATAAAAAAAGAAGCGTTGAGAAGTCTCAGTAACAAGACTTAAAAAGGATCGTGTAAATTGGTGCAGTAAAACTTGCTAACAAAGTGTCTAAATTTTTTGTCTTCGCGTTTTAAATATATTTTTCAGATAAGACAGAAAAAACAAAAGTGTTGTAATATACTTTACAGATTATTCCAAAAATACCAGTTCATTTTTTTCAACTAAACATGACATTGTCTTTATCTATATTTAACCCAATTTTATTGCCATGCTGCCTTGACTTTCCCAGCGTGAAACTAACCACAAAATTCGGTCAGGGGCGGCTTATCCGAAAACAGTATATCAGTTATGAGGATTATACATAAATAAATTACTAATACAGACTACAAGCCTAAATTGCCTACATGATCAGAGGTATAATGCTTCGCGTTAAATAGGTCAATTTCATTAATTTTTGATAATGGGATTATTAATGGGAATAAGGCACTAAATTTACTGAAGGTTATACATCTATGTTTATGGATGAATCCCGAGCCTAATGGTTTAAGATATTCTATTTAAGAAAAAAATGGCCTATTTTTACTCTTCCCATATTTTTAATAAACTCAAGATAGCCAATTAATGTTTTTAGCTCGAGGAATTTAACAAGCGTAATAAAAAACAATTGCATAAAAAACAAAATAATTACGCCGTTAATGTTGCATTTTTAAATAAAACACCATATTTATAATATTATTTTTGAATTATTTACTCAATTCTAAGTATTTTTTATTAAAGGTATTATATTTTTTTTAACTGTTTTTGGGTTATCGACGCCTAAAAGTCATATTTTCGGCTAATATTATTTAATTAAATATATTAATACACAATGAAGGTAATACAGGTTATTTCCTATTACTTTAAAGTCATTTAAATTTTAACCTATTGTTAGAATTTTAATACTAGTTTTTCAAAATAATTATTTGTTAGATAAAAAGCTGCATACAGTAACAATATACTGTGTGTTTACAATTGTAGAAGAAAATACTAGTCAAGCAAAAAGTAAGATACATTGATAATTTTCAAAGGAATAAAAACACAGTGTCAGGTAATCATCAGCATTAGCTGTATTTCATATTAGAATATTTAAACAAATAAGCCAAAAACGTGACTTTTTAATAATTAAATACCTCAAAAACAGTAAAAGATAAACATGTACTACCCTTTATAAAAAACACTTAGAATTGACCATAAAATTCAAAAATATAATATTAAATATGGTGTTTCTTTTAAAAAATACAACACTTATGGCCTATTTTTTATTTTTTTATTTTATGTAATTAGTTTTTAATACAATTTTAAATTCTCTGAGCTAAAATACATTGATTGGCTATCTTGAATTTTTTTAAAAATATAGGGAAAGTAATAAAATATGACATTTTCCTCTGAATAGTTGTTAACTTGTACATTTTTTAGTAAAAATAGTTATTTATTTAACAAGGGAAAAAAGCTTTAGGTTTTAGCTCAAAGTTTGTTGTCTTCCGAAGCAAAGCAAAGAAAGACAAAATGCCTCGAGATAAAAATCATAAATTTTTTCCATGTTTAAAGTATTATTCTTTTCTGTGACGAAAGAAACAAATAATTGAATACATATTTTAAAAAATATATTAATGGTAAAAAATTATTGATTTAAATTTAAAGTTTTTAACCTGTTGTATACAGACTGTCCACGGATGGGGTCTACAAGTGGACAAATGAGCCAAAAATTTTATTAAAAAAGTAATTCTTTATAAAAAATTTTGGTTGTTTATACAGGTTTAGCAAAAACTTATAAAATAGGATTTTTCTAAACGAGTTAAACTACCTTTATTTTTTTATTTTTAGGCAAAATGTAATTAGGAAAATTTATTAGGAATAAAGTTCGTAATCGATAAACATAATAATTCAAAATTTTATTAAACTTCATAATTTGGCGAATACGCTTTGATCACATTCGTTAACTGCTACATTATCATGTTGTGTAGAAATTTGGAGGAAGAAGGTATTTAAAAAAACAAATTATAAGAAATTTTTAAATCATTTAAAAAAATAAATAATTAATTTTTAATAATTCTAAAATAAGTGACATGAAACTTTTTGATAACCCTGTAATATTATCAAAGTCAATCAAAATGATAGTCCTTATAAATTCTCTTAATATTATTTTGCCCTAAACTGAAAAATAAAGGTAGTGTACTTTTAGAGAAAAATTATATTTTGGAGTTTTTGCGAACCCTATATACCGTTTATCAAATCAATATTTTCTTTTTGTAAATTATACTTTTTAACAAGCAAAAATGTGTAAAAATAACTTTTTCGAAAAATGTTTTTTGTCCATTTTGACGCTGTTATTACAAAGGGTCTATCTCGATTTTTACAACTTTTCAGGAGAGCGGTTTAAAAAAACTACTTTATAGATAATATGCTATGTTACACCTAATTGATATAGTTTTCTAAAATATTAACGGTGTTATATTAGAATATGAGAGTTTGTCATAACATAAATAAGGGTTGTCCTTGTCTAAAAATGGGAATAACTCATTTTCGCCAAATATCGAGACACCTTCGTAATAACAGCGACGATTTGTCCTTTTGTAAACCACATCCGTAGACAGTCTGTATATTAAGTATCTGTCAATGTATTTCTGTGATTTGACGTATTTGAATTAAAAATGTGGAATTTAGTGTCATTGTTTAATTTAACGTTTTAAATCTTATAAAGTTAAAAAATGTCTTAATGGACTTTTAATAAAAAGGAAATATAAATTTATGTATTAAAATATTTTAAAACTAAATTTTTACCTTAACCTACGTCTATGTACAAATTGTCCAAGAACCATTTTTACCAGTAGGATTCTAGAAGACTACGAATATACATACCTTAGGACCGTGCCAGAAGACATCAACATTGCATAATAGTTCAAGAATAATATCAAATGATCAATAATTAAAATAATGAAGCCCAAGGTGACTAACATATAAATTATAAAGCTTCTGTAATTTGTAAAAAAAATAATAAAAACAATCAATAATATTTTGTCGTCTTTTTATTTTAATTATTAAGCTTACAATAAAAAGTATATTATAGTAAATAAACGTTGTTTTTGTGCCAGAATATTTTTGCATTATAAACAAGTAGGTTAGCAAAAGGTGCATGGGCTCTTGAAAATATTCCCAGTTTATATAAAATATATTCTTAATTCACTTCTCCAGCTTGAAAAAGCAATTAAATCCAGACACTTCATAGTAAGTTCCATATAATACAAATAATTTTACAATCTGGTCACCTAAAATAAAAACATACAAATTTCAGGTTTAAATAAGCAAATGTAGGTTTTTCTATAAAATGAACAGATTATAAAGCAATTTTTCAACTTATTAGGGTTAACTTAGGACATTGTAGAGTATATAAATTATAATAGAAAGAGTAAAAGCCATTAAGTAAAAGAGAATATTGCTCTGTGAAAAGATCATTGGTTAAGGTTAGGTTACGTAAGGTATTTTCGAACAATGAACTAGTAAAAGCAAGAAAAGACATGAATACACAAGTTAAGGTAAAGCCTACTTTAAAGAAACTTGGACAGTATCTTATGTATAATTGTAATAATTTAAGGAAAATATTAGTATACTTTTAATGCAAATTTTATTCACGGTTGCTTTTATTCTCCCATTTAAAAAGTGCACTCATGATAAAATTAACTAAAATAGCAAGTTATTAATTAGTGTAGCAACAAAATTTATTGTTTTACCCAAATGTTATAAGGTATTTTTATAGGACTTACTTTGTCTGTTATCTGAACATGGTCTTGAGGTTTGATCAATAATTTCATGTCTTTCTAGGGTTACCTGTCGTGTCATTTGTAGTTACTTAGTTGTAGTAACAAATTATGTTGTTTATATGGCTGGATTTTTCTACCAGTCTCTGATAAAAGCTAAAAATAACAAAATTTGAAACCAAAACAATATAAATACCTATAGGGTTATTTGAACATACCTTTTTTGGTACCTTACTTCTTGATAAAGAACACAGTTACTAGGTAATAATTCACATCATGTTCAACATGTTGTTTACAGAGGAAAATATCATTTTAATATTGATAATAAAATAGAAATAATATAATATACTTTTTCAAACTGTAAAGTAAGGTTAAGTCGACTCACAGGTTCTACTTTGGCAATTCTTTGGTGTATTGTGGGTTGTCTCTTTTGCAAACTTGCCTAGTTTCTACCACGAAGATCAGTTAGGTTTTAGGTTTTGGGTTTACACCATTAGTGGATCAGTTTATTTTAATTTTAACTTTAGACTTAAAATCTAAATTGTGTAGAAAGTTTTAATATTTATGTGTTTGAATAAGATAAAAAGTATGCTTGACTTTGACAAATCTGTCATATTTTTAATGCGGTGTTGTGCGCCAATTTGTGAAGGTGGCTATGCACGAACGAAAACCTTTTTGTTTTCATAAGAGCCTAGAGGAAATAAAGAAAAAACTAATAAAACGCAAACAAAAGGCGCTTATGGTACCAGTGGAATTGAGCCCGGCCCCTGGTACGACGCGAAGCTTGGGTGTAGGGTGTTGCTGGCAACACTGTATGAATGGGGTGATCTTTGTGGAGAATTGTACAGTTAAAAATGTCCACCAAGAATAGCTGAATCGTTATACTTAGCGCCATCTAATAGGTATTTGGGCCCTAAAACAACGTTCTATCTCAGAACAATCTGTATGATATTTTCTGTGAGTTTGGTATCACAGCTTCTATTATTGACAACTTTTTCAGGAGAAACTGCAACGATGATCATAATTTAGCTGTCTTTTAAACGCCGTGATGTGTGCACATTTAAAAGCTATAAACGAAGTCCATGACTCTTAAAGACTTCCGTCACCTATTAAAATTTCGACAGTCTTAATACTTACCAGCGGTATACTGTCATCTTGGCAAGCTCCATCAAAACTCTATCTGAGGTTCGTGGGAATTGCAGTCTAAAATAGGATGTTTTAAGTGTGTAACGAGTCCGCTGAGCCCGTGGTGGAATGGACTTTAACTGATACAACATCGCCACAACCCTTTTTGGGGGAGCCCCTTTCGACGAGTGTTGCCAACGAATATTCTACACCAGCTTCGCGTCGTACCGGAGGCTCGGTTCCACTGTTCATAAGCGCCTTTTTGTTTGCGTTTTATTAGTTTTTTCTTTATTTTTCTAGACTCTTATGAAAACAAAAAGGTTTTCGTTCGTGCATAGCCACCTTCACAAATTGGCGCACAATACCGCATTAAAATATGACAGATTTGTCAAGGTCAAGCATACTTTTTATCTTATTCAAACACATAAATATTAAAACTTTCTACACAATTTAGATTTTAAGTCTAAAGTTAAAATTAAAATAAACTGATCCACTAATGGTGTAAACCCAAAACCTAAAACCTAACTGATCTTCGCGGTAGAAACTAGGCAAGTTTGCAAAAGAGACAACCCACAATACACCAAAGAATTGCCAAAGTGAACCTGTGAGTCGACTTAACCTTACTTTACAGTTTGAACAAGTATATTATATTATTTCTATTTTATTATCAATATTAAAAGGATATTTTCCTCTGTAAACAACATGTTGAACATGATGTGAATTATTACCTAGTAACTGTGTTCTTTATCAAGAAGTAAGGTACCAAAAAGGTATGTTCAAATAACCGTATAGGTATTTATATTGTTTTGGTTTCAAATTTTTGTTATTTTTAGCTTTTATCAGAGACTGGTAGAAAAATCCAGCCATATAAACAACATAATTTGTTACTACAACTAAGTAACTACAAATGACACGACAGGTAACCCTAGAAAGACATGAAATTATTGATCAAACCTCAAGACCATGTTCAGATAACAGACAAAGTAAGTCCTATAAAAATACCTTATAACATTTGGGTAAAACAATAAATTTTGTTGCTACGCTAATTAATAACTTGCTATTTTAGTTAATTTTATCATGAGTGCACTTTTTAAATGGGAGAATAAAAGCAACCGTGAATAAAATTTGCATTAAAAGTATACTAATATTTTCCTTAAATTATTACAATTATACATAAGATACTGTCCAAGTTTCTTTAAAGAGGCTTTTACCTTAACTTGTGTATTCATGTCTTTTCTTGCTTTTACTAGTTCATTGTTCGAAAAACCTTACGTAACCTAACCTTAACCAATGATCTTTTCACAGCAGCAATATTCTCTTTTACTTAATGGATTACACTCTTTCTTTTATAATTTATATACTCTACAATGTCCTAAATTACCCTAATAAGTGGAAAAAATGCAAACTGTATTTTATAGAAAAACCTACATTTGCTTATTTAAACCTAAAATTTGTATATTTTTATTTTAGGTGACCAGATTGTAAAATTATTTGTATTATATGGAACTTACTATGAAGTGCCTGGATTTAATTGTTTTTTCAAGCTGGAGAAGTGAATTAAGAATATATTTTATATAAACTGGGAATATTTTCAAGAGCCCATGCACCTTTTGCTAACCTACTTGTTTATAATGCAAAAATATTCTGGCACAAAAACAACGTTTATTTACCATAATATACTTTTTTATTGTAAGCTTAATAATTAAAATAAAGACGACAAAATATTATTGATTGTTTTTATTATTTTTTTTTACAAATTACAGAAGCTTTATAATTTATATGTTAGTCACCTTGGGCTTATTTTTAATTATTGATCATTTGATATTATTCTTGAACTATTATGCAATGTTGATGTCTTCTGGCACGGTCCTAAGGGATATTCGTAGTCTTCTAGAATCCTACAAATAAAATTATTATTATTAAATAAAAAATTAAAAAAAAGAAGGCAACTAGTAATAAAAGGTTTTCATAATTTATTCTTTAAAATCATATAAGTATCAAATGTTTTTTACTATCTTTGGGTATTTATATCAACTAATAATTGGTATGTACTAACAATTTACAGTAATTGTCTTCAAAGTGGCAGCAACTACGATTTTGACCAAAATTGGTATACAGGGGTTTTTTGGGGCCCTGATCACGAATCCTAAAGAATTTTTAGTCGTTAAGATTTCGTTTTTAAAATATCCATCATCAAACTTGAAAATCAAAACATCCTCAATTTCACTATATTCCCCCTTCTTTTTGCACAAAATTCTTGATATAGCACTAAATTGGCACATATTTTATTTACCAGCAAAAATCTTTTTAAAACCTCTTTTTAATAGGTTTATGTCTTTTTATATTAATTGCAATTTGACGAAAAAAACGTATAAAATAAGTAAAAACAGGTTTTTAAAAGCTATTTATAAAATATTGTAAATATGAGTTTACTTTATTTGTTTAATACTTACCTTAAGTGATATTTTAATGTAGTTTTGCTAATCTCCATTTCCAGTCTTTGTCCTAATCAATGACCCTTTGTCCTAAGCTAGCATTCTGTACAAGTACCCAACACTCAATAAAGGCCTTCTTTTAGAAAGTATAAAATGAAAGATGGTATAAATGTTATATGCTGTTAACTTGTTAGATAGTTACTCTTCCAAAGCAATAAGTAATTTTTCAGAATTTTTCTTTTCAATCTATATTTTGACAACTGATTTATTCATTTTACTCCAAATGAGCTTCAGGCTAACGCTTTCACGCACTTTTTGGTTATAGGTTATGTGATTTAGAAACTATTTTCTTACAAATGATTATTCTGACTGCGGAGGACCATGTTAATTATTTATTTGCTTCTTGTATTTCAATTAAACTGTATGCTATTGTTTTTAATAGCTTAGTTAACTGATTTTTTCAACTTTAATTTCACATTAAAGGGAATTTTTAGAGTTTATGTTATGACTTTGAATTTTGTGAGATGTCAGATGGTAATACAGATTTCTGTTTTTATGTCCGCCTGTTTCGATAGACGAGCGAAGGTTATTCGTTCGTTAAAGAAAAACAGATGAAGGTTATACCGCTCCGGAACGTATACGTTCAGCGAACGAATGAGTTTAATTTAGCAGAATTGGTCTTATCTATGATGGTTGTTTTCTTCACCCTTCAGAACTACAATATTTACAACCTGATGCAGATCATCCATTTCTTTTATCTAATACTAGCCTACCGTCTGATTGTGAAAGAATCTTCATAATCGGTTCAGTATTTCCGAAAATTAGCCTTTGTAAATAAACATGCAAACAAGCAAATTTACACTTTACCTCTTTATAATATAAGTATAGATTAATGACAATTCGATGCAAAAATTAATAAACTCAATAGAAAAACGTACACTAATAGGTTATGATTCAAACTTGCGAACGATTTTCACTCGTTGCGGTAAGCATCGCTCGCTATTTAAAGCGAATTTTCAAAAATTCTGCATGTGGTCAAGAATTTCAAAAGTAGGTTTTTTATTCGGTTTGTCAAAAAATGCGAGCAATCATGATTGGTGCGAATGGTCAAGAAATAGCGCCGCTGGCAGTAGTTTCCAATTATCCAGTAGTAGCAGTTTCTGTTGTCTGATAAGGGTTAGAATGTGCAGTAAAAAAAAAGAATATAATTTATATGAAAAAAAAATAATAACAAAAAATAAAAGAAAACTTATGCAGTCTTATATTACTGTAATTAAAAGGTGCTTTTGTATCACCAACCGACACACCCCATACTTAAAACTGCAAACCGACATTTAAAACTTTTGCTAAAAACGCAGGCCCACAAAGAAAAACTTTCTTTTGAGCCGTGAATTCCAGTATGATATTCTTATGTATTTTTCCCGCTTAAACCAAATCCACCACCCGTTTAACCCCTACACGTCAAGATTTTGACATAATCTTAAAAAACACCAAAAATTTACTGAAAGCAACAGAATTAGAAAATTCTTTTTTTCTTGGAACCCCTAAAAGATACAAAAATTGTATATTACAAAAAATGTTGACAATAAAATGGTCTTTCTAAAAGTTATGTAATAAAATTACAAAGTCTTATTATTTACCAAGATATAAACAAAAATAACATTATGTCCAAAATTTTTGCTTTAAAATGAAAATTTAAAAAGAAATATATATCCGTCATTTTGACACTTTTTTATTAAAAGTTATTAACGTTAACCACTTTAACCCAAAAACAGCTTAAAATTTGGAAAGATATTCGTAAATATATTTTTTAAAATTTTAAATTGTTTATGAGGGTACCTTAGAAAAATCCTTAAAATCGATTTTTGCCAATACCTATCTCAATAAACTTTAGGTTTAAATAAAAAGAGTATATAACCTAAAAGATAGACCATTTTTGTTAAATAAAATTTTTCTTATCTTTTTTGGGTCTTAAGACATCTACGATTTTAGATTTATATTTTTTTCTCAAAACCGATAATAGATACGAAAGAAAAGTATTCGAACAAAAAATGTAGATATTAGAATTGTCTTTCTAAAGGTTATGTAATAAAATTACGAAGCTTTAAAAATTACGGAGATATAAACGAAAATATTATTTTTACTAAAATTTTCGCTTCAAAATAAGATTTTTTTTATTATTTTCATTTACGTAATCTTTAACATTTTTTTATCACAAATTTATTTCTAATAGAAAGATGTCAAATATGACGTAAATAAATTTTAAAAAATCACATTTTGAAGCAAATATTTTGGTCAAAAATACTATTTTTGTTTATATCTTGGTAAATATTAGGGCTTTATAGTTTTATTACATAACCTTTTCGAAAGAAAATTTTATTGTCTACATTTCTTGTTTTATACAATTTTTTGTGTCTTATACAGGTTCTGAGAAAAAGAGAATTTAATGATTTTGTTGCTTCTAGTGAATTATTTGGTGTTTTTTGAGGTTATGTCAAAATCCTGGCGTGTAGAGGTTTAACGGGTTGCTGATTCGGTTTCAGCGAAAAAAATACATAAAAATATCATTCTAAAATCCATGGCTCAGATTTTTTTTTGTGGGCTTGTCAAATGATTTAAATTGGGTATTTAAAAAAAAACGCAGAAATTAAAACAGATTAACCTTGATAAGCATAAGATAGGTTGCGTTGTAATTTTATTTTTTAATATTTGCTGGACAAGCCTAAAGGATATAAACCAAAACTATTTAATAAACATAAAACTAATCTGCCTTGTTTTGCTTTCGAAGCTCGATACATTATTTCAATGTATCCAGCGTAACACGAGACTGATTTCATCGTAGCATGTCATTTTCAAAATGGCCTGACATGACATAAAGTGTCAGTTACACAAACAATTGCGCATTTAGAGTGTTTGTTTAAATAAAGAAAAAAACAACTGATTTTTAAACAATCGCTTTGATTAGGTTTGTAAAATCCAGCAAAGTACAATAAAAGCAAAAATATCTAATTTACCGTTATGTAAACCAAAATATATTTTGGTTTACTTCTATTCATTTTTATATTAAATTTTAAAACATAATTTTTTAAAAAGACATTTTTAAAACTTTTATTATAAAGCATAATAAAAATGGCATAAATATCGACCATCGTGCCAAAAACCAAAATTATCGATAATTTTGATGCACTTGTGTAATTACCCCCAAAAAGAATACAAAGTTACCAAAAACAACAGCACATTTTTAAAACACAAATACTTAAATAAAAACAATTTAAAAAGTTTAAAAATTTCTTTTACAAAAAAAATATTACCATTTGGGTTCATACAGTCTCATACAAATACAGACACTTAATACCAATTTAAAAGGTCTCTTGTGGCAAGCAAATTTAATGCGATTTAATATTTACCCTTAAGAGACATTTTTAATCCATAACCCTTTTTCTTTGTACTTCCGTCTGCCATCAATTAACCTTCTTATGGCTTTCGCACCTACAGTCTGTTGTTATGTGCGTAAATTAGGTATAAGCGGAAGAGGAATGAGACAAAAACTGACGTGCTTGTAGCTAATCAAGAGACAAGTGTGAGCTTATTTAGACTTTCACTTTTACTTGATTACCGCACATTAAGCCACACAAATCATTAATTAGAAAGCTCATATTACTGGAAAATTGTCCAACAACACGTTAATATAATTTTTATATTAAATATTTATCTGCTTGATTTCGATTTTCAGGCTGTGAAACTAAAAATATACATTTTGTTTTTTTTTTGCGTACCTTTTTGGTAAAAAAGACTATGTAAGAAAAATATCATGATATTAATTAATTTTTTTTTACAAATAATAAATTAACATCAATTTACGTCAAACACACTATTTTATGTGGTAAATAAAATAACACCCAAAAAGACAATCAAAATAGGATTTGGACCAGTCAAGTTTCTAACAAATACAGACACTAAATCTTAATTAAATGGCCTTCCTGTGAAAGAAAACATTTAATCTTTTTTATTTTTGCCCTTGACAGATATTTTTAATCAATATCCCTTTTCCGTATCCTTCCGCCTACCATAAATTGACCTTCTAATTGCGCCCGCACCTACGGTACGTTGTCTTGTGCGTAAATTAGGTAAAAGTGAGAAGAGGGTAAAAAACAATGACTGATTACCCTTTGGTTAAACTGCCAACAATGACAGGCCGACCTGTAGCTAATTTAGAGTCTATACAGGGTGATTAAATTTAAGTCGGCACTGTAGCTATATTCTTTATTATGGGAGATACAAAGTCGGTTAAATTAGAGAGGTACTTTGTATTTTTGTCGCTTCAATTTTTATTAGTTCCGGAAATATATTCATTCCATTAATTAGATTCTTTAGGAAGCTTTAAAACAATGCTACATTTAATATCTTTTACAGTTTTGGAAATATGGCCATCCTAAAATTATGTTAAATTTTCATGTGGCGTAGATAATATGGACATTATAACTGCTATTTTGTATATTTGGATCTCCATATTTTCAAACCTATAAGAGATAGACATATAAAATATTGATTTATTTCTTAAAGCTCTTTAAAATATCTATTTAATTGTCATGCAATATACCAACCGAACTAAAAATTAGAAAATAATTTTTCATTACAAAGAGTTTGTCACTTCAGAGTAAAAAGCGTGGGGTGCATTTTACTATTTTTTTCATAACTTTTCCCTCATAGATATTTGCAAATAGAATAATTATAACATTTAATATATTAAGCACCCACGCTTTTATTCTGAAGTGACAAACTCTTTGTAATGAAAAATTATTTTCTAATTTTTAGTTCGGTTGCATATAAAGCGTGTTTTTAGTTTTTTAAACTATTATTTATTTTTCATTTTTTAGTTCGATATATCAATTAGTTTTTAAAAATAAATGCTCCAGTTTATTCACTAAAAAATTCCTTCGCCATTTTGTCAAGAGTAGTATTAGGACGGATCTGTAAAGGAATTTATTTATCCTGGCGGTCCTAATCAGGATAACGGGATACTGTTTTTAAATTATTGCATTGTCATCGGTCCTTGATACGTGTGCAAAGTTTCAAAGAAATTGAATCGCTGGGAGTTGGTAAAAATTAGGCTCAAGATTCCGTTACATAGATAGATATTAAAAATTGGATAAATTGCGGAATGACATTTTTAAAGTTCTATAGGTTATTTAAATGGAGATATAAGTATATATAGAGTGTTTCATTTAAAAAAAAGTACATATTTTGTAATAAATTAAAAACCTGGTGTTCAATTGTCTTTTGTTGGCAGCACGTTAGTCAGATGAAAAAAGAATACGAGTACTTCCTCTAATTTAACCAACTTTGTTATGCAGTAGTGCCGACTTACGTTTGATCACCCGGTATAGTGTGAGGCTTATTTACACTTTCAGTTTAACCTAATTTCCGCACATAAAGTCTTACACTAATTGAAAAGGTCATTTTACTGAAAAATGTTCAAACAACATGTCTAAATAATTTCTACATTAAATATTTTTAATACACTAGGTTAAGATGTTTAATTCGTTTATGAGGCTGCGAGACTACAAATCTACATTTTCGTTTATTTGCTGGTAAATGTATCTTTTTTTGAAAAATATTAATGTTAGGTAATACCACAACTATAACAAAAAAATCAATTTTTACAAATACCAAAATATTATTAACTTAACCTGTCAAATACACTTCCTTTTTAACACGCTTTTAGTAGCTTGGGTTGTATCTATCCATCTATCTATCTATCTATCTATCTATCTATGTAACGGAATCTTTGAGCCTAATTTTTACCAACTCCCAGCGATTCAATTTCTTTGAAACTTTGCACACGTATCAAGGACCGATGACAATGCAATAATTTAAAGCAGTATCCCGTTATCCTGATTAGGACCGCTCAGGATAAATAAATTCCTTTACAGATCCTCTGTGAAAGAGTCAAGCGAGCTAGAGCTAGGCGAAGTGATCTGCGCATGCGTGCAGTTTCAGTCTTACTCGTCAATCGAGGCACTCGACACAGCGCAAGGCCGACAGACTTTGTTCCGCACAAACTTGTTCGGAGTAGTCGCATGCTCAACTCGCTCATTCCTTATACATACGGCGGGAGTAACAATGGAGTCTAATACATGGTAATTGCTGTTTATAGCCGATAAAGAAGGAATTCAAAGACTAATTGATCATATAGCGAACTGAAAATGAAATAACATATATTGATATATCGAACTAAAAATGAAAAATAAATAATAGTTAAAAACTAAAACACGCTTTTATATGCAACCGAACTAAAAATTAGAAAATAATTTTTCATTACAAAGAGTTTGTCACTTCAGAATAAAAGCGTGGGTGCTTAATATATTAAATGTTATAATTATTCTATTTGCAAATATCTATGAGGGAAAAGTTATGAAAAAATAGTAAAATGCACCCCACGCTTTTACTCTGAAGTGACAAACTCTTTGTAATGAAAAAATTATTTTCTAATTTTTATTGTTGTGTAAACGGTTGTTACTACTAATACAGAATAAACTGTATAATCTCCGGCACTGAACAACATGGTTGAAAAAATGGGAGATGTGACGTCATAACACTTCAAGGCAATATGGCCGAATGTCGCGACCCTATAGACCGACTGTTTGACATAAACTATCGTCTCCAGTACGTTCGCACCCAAGGTACGTTGTATTGTGCGTAAATTAGGTAAAGGCAGATACCACTGATCTCGGTTGATAGCCAATGCTTTTTATCTGCGCGAAACAAAGTTACAATTCATGGGCGAAAAAATGAGTTTGTGCGCAAGCAAATCGGAAGCAAGGAAAACGCGCCTGGCGCCAAACGAAGTATCGGGCAGAATCATGTGAATTTATCGCCGCTTTTCCGTTTGAAGGACGTTGAGCCATTACCGTATTTAAATTAATTTTAAAAATACAGTTACATCAAAAACGTCTAATACGCTATATGTCAATTCTTGCCGTATTTAAGAGAAAAAGTATCCGGAACTAGAAGGGAAACGGTGGTGTCTGCCACGGGTGACACCTTCAAGCGGCGGCAAACTGAAACTATGGAATGTATAAGAAAGATCCAGGGCTAATTAAAAGAAAGTCAATATCAAATATAATATTTTAAGAAAGTAACGGCCAAGCAACTCATGATCCATGCCTTCTTTTATTTTATTATCTTTTTTTAAAATGTTACACCCTAAACATTTTTAGAAGTTTGGATTTTACGATACTAATAAAATAGTTAGCAGAGGTGAAATGCAGTAACTCTACCGACACACTTAAAGGTGATTATACAATGAAAAGTAAGAAAAAATTAATATTAACATAATGTCATGAACGTCTCAGTTTTTAAATTACGAGGTGTTTTTGGCATACAAGAAAAAAGTTACCAGTGTCGCCAATAAAGGGTTTAAGGTAAACATTTTAAAAAATACATATTTATAAAATTCTTATTTAGTTTGAAACAAAATGGATGGAATTTTTTTTTATTCTTGTATGCCAAAAAGTGTCTTTTGATACATAGTCTTCCAAATTATTTAGAAATATCTAAATACTTTTTACCCTCCACAAATTTTCGACGTAAGGCAATAAAAAACTGTTAAAGAATTTACTTTACTTCCCTTACAGGTTAGCCTTTGTAAAAGAAAATACCTTAAAAATATAGTTATAAATCCTATACTAATATGGTCAATTTTTAAACCGAAATAGGGTAGACTTTGAAACTGTTTTCTGCGAACAAAGACTACTCGAGTTCAGTCCACGTCCTGACTGAACTGGTATAGGTTTATGTAAATTCTCAGCCGGGCGACGACCCGTCGCTATCGAAGTATATGGAGTCCCATAAAACCTTTCACACGTTAAGAATCCGGAAAGTCGGCAAACTTCGATAGGGTGGGTCCGTCGCCGATTTTCCGCTAATGTGAAACGAGAGTAAAGTGACGTGCTGACAAAAATTTTGGCAGAGCTGCCAACAATTAAATGTTGACCCTATTAGGCTCAATTTAGTGTGAGCTTATTTACTCTTCCGGTTTTACTTGTTTTCCGCACATAAACCCGCACAAATCACTAATTTAAAAGCTCGTCTTACTCGAAAATTCTCGAGACAACACGTTTAAATAATTTCCATATCAAATATTTATCTGCTCGGTTTAGGTGTAGCAGAATTCGTTTATGAGGCTGTGAGACTACAAAAGCATATTTTCGGTTTTTATGCTGGTTTTCGCTTTGTATAATTGATTTTCAGCATTGCTGTTGTTTAAACAGTTAAAACACCGCTTGTATACGGGCTTGGTTTTATTAATTGGTCTAAAAAATATTTGCCTAACGTTATAAAACAATACAAATTAATTTCAATTAAATTTTGAAAAAATATACCTATTATTACTGCGACCCAAATAACTTTTATATTTGGCACAGAATTAAGAATCGTTAAAATTTATGTCAAAATAATTTTGTATATACACGATGTTCACAAATTCTATTTTTAGAGGCGATCCTTCAAAAAAAAAAAAAAACAAATAATACTTAATATAGTAATGCAGGGTGTACAAAAAATTAAATGGACTTTACTCTACCCGTATTGTTTTTATATTATATGTGGAAAAACTGGTATTCTTTATAAATACTTTGCTCCATTGAAAGGGTAAAAGATATAATAAAAAATTGGTTTATAATCTACACGGTAATTTAAAATAACAAAAATATATTTAAAAAATAAATTAAAAAATTATATTTTTAAAAACATTTTTAAGTAAATCTAAGAATAAATAAAAATGTAATTTTTATTTATTTCCCTGTTGAGTTATAGTTTCTGGGTAAAATTAAAGTTAAGTTTTTTTATTTTTATAAAAATGTTTAAAAGATTTGCCTCATAATATACAAAAAAAATATAAAATTAGGAGGATCTAATTTACGGCGGTTTAGAGTTTAAGTATTGTTTTACCTACTTATTAAAATAGCATAAAAATTAAATTAAATTTAAACTGTTTCATCTAAATTAAATGTTACTGTTTGTGTTACTATAGGTACATACGTAATTTTAACTTAACTGGATAATGTTGTCATACAAAATAAAATAAATTATTTATGAAATTAAAATATGTTTGCTAGTTTGTACCTAATTTTTGTCAGAAATCATAGAAGATAAGAAAAAGTGCATTAGGCTTTTATTACTCTTTGTGCTGCTTTAATAAAATAGTTTTAAAATATGTTTTCAGATTTAACCCACCCTGTACATTATCAAGCAATTTTTATTCCAGCTTTTAGAACTTGGTTTTTGTAAAAAATATTCTGTTTTTTAAATACGAGAAATAAAAAGTTACAGTATATAGTTAAGTCCATTCGTGGACACACTGTGTGTCCCAAATGACCTACTTTCAAAACCATAGATGTTAAAATGTATAAGGAATGCTTGTTTTTATAATTACTTTTATACCAATTTGGATTTTTAGAAACTTAGCAGACGTCTTCTATACGTAACGTTAAAGGTTATTTATATAACGTTTTTTGACGCAAAAATAAGGAGGTTGCTCTTCTTAATTTACTTGAACGCCTTTGGTTAATTTATTGTCGGTTTAAAGGTGAGACCACTAAGTGATATTTTGTCGTTAAGAAATAACGACGATTTTATACAAAATTTGTGATGAGGAGGACAAATTATCTTTTTTATGGATAATATTTTAATAAAGAAATTACAGGGGTGCCGTTCTCAAAAATAAAATTGAAAAACAAAAAAAGGCTTCCCCCTGCGTGCCGCCCATAACAGGGCGCTCAACTTAAAAATAAAATTAACAAGCAAAAAAAAGGTCCTTTCCTTAAGATCATTACTGTATGGCGCTGTAAGCCTAGTGCTTAATACGGCACTGTAAATATCAAATAATTGAAAAGACTTGACCCCCTTTTCCATTTGAAATGTTTGACGTTTGTGTTGGCGCTGGGAGGGGACAACCCTAGAAAAGGTAATTTTATCTTAAAAATGTGTCGCCCTAAAACTAAAAATTAAGTTGATTAAAAACATTTTTAGTATACGAATAGCGGAATTATAGGGGTGGCATATTACAATTAGCATAAACACTATACAATTTATTAACTGATAACTTAATTTATTCTATTTAGAAACGGAAGAAAATAATGCCTTAAAAACAAAAATGTACATAATGATTTAACAAAAATGTAAAAATCTTTAAAAAATAGTTTTTCGTTTAAATAAAGGGTGGATATATTGAGGTACAATGTTGGCGAAATAATATTGGTTTTATTTTCTCCTCTAAAACCCGATGCGGAAAAATAATAAAATTTGATGAACATATTATTAATATAAAAACACAGCTTTTGTATATGTTTACATTTTTGTTTTTTAAATAGAATACCTTTTTTATTTTTATTTTACTAAAAAAGGGCAAAAAGGCAACGATGTGCAATACGTCTCTTGTATTTTTCTTATAAAATATATATTTTTTATATTATTATTTATTATATTATTTTAAATTACAAACGTGTTAAATATAACTTGTTAAAACGGAAATATTTATTTGAGAAAAAATGTAGTTTGGAGCTTTTACTAATTGGGTGGCTTTGTTATATTAGTTTATTTTACATAATACATATTTTTGTTTTCAAGATATAAAATAAAACATGGTTTTGCCATCTGTTTAATATCTTCTCAAAGGTAGACTAGTCACTTTTATCCTTTATATGCAAAAAAATAGTTTTTAAATATTTGTATATATTTTAAAATATTATACAGTGTGTCTACGTAAGTTGGCGTCATATGAGAAACCTTTTTACTCTTAATTTTATGAAAAAAAAGTAATTTTTCACCAGGGCCAAAACCTAAATACAATCATCAAATATCAAATTGTGTTAGTCATGTACGAGACTTGGCCAGCAATGTAACTTTTGCTTAAGAGTAAAATACCTGTATTTTTGCTAATATGGGAAATTTTTATAAAAAACAGATATTTAGAATTAAAAATTAGTTTTTAATATGTAATTTTGTTCATTTTTAAAGAAAAATGTTTTGATGTTTTCTTCTGAGAATATCGAAAAATTTAAGTTTGTACATTATTGCATTGTACACTCTTCTTGTGTTGATAACCCCGAATTTAAAAAGTATATTTTAAAACTGTCCTAGGATATTTATAATCATAAAATGCATTGCACTAATGTTGAACATACCTATATTTTCACTAATATAGCAAAAAAAAATAAAAATATTTTTTCTTGTAAATTAACAAACTTGCATATTTAAAAGTAATTTTTAATGACATTTATAATCATAAAATGCATTGCACTAATGTTGAACATACCTATATTTTCACCAATATAGCAAAAAAAATCAAAAATATTTTTTTGTAAATTAATAAACTTGCATATTTAAAAGTAATTTTTAATTCTTAACATCTTTTTTTACATTTTTTAATAGTAGCAAAAATAAAGGTACTTTACTCCTAACCAAAAACTACATTTTTAACCAATCCTCGTAGATGACTGATACAATTTAATATCTGATGGCTGATTTTTAGGTTTTCTAATTTGCATTTTATGTCTTAGACTTTGCAGAACTTAGTATAAATAATAACTTTTTTCGTAAAATTACTAATAAAAAGTTTCCCATATGATGCCACCTTACGTAGACACACTGTATATAAAGCAATAACAAACTAAAAATAACACATTTTTTTATCTAAATGATTTTTTATTAATGTTTTTGTCCATGTTATCTTAAGTTGTATTCTCAGTTATGTTTAAATCCAACTTACGTTGGGAACATTATAAACAATATATTGGGCCTTTTCATTTCTTGACTTGTCGGTTATGAATATGAGATACTTATCTAATTAACAAACACAATTCCTTCTCTTTGAGAACTGTTTCATTAAAGATAAAAGCATGATATTTCTATAATGGTTACACAAAGCCTTTGACATTCTCCTACTATCTTCGGCCTTTATTTTTTTCAACAAGCATATCTTAAACATTAATATCCCGCACGCATTTTAATTTGGAAAGTGTCACTTTTCCACACACTTTTTCTTAAATAAATATGTCCTTCGATAACCCATCAAACATTTTAACCAAATGACTCTTGCTTCACCATTCAGTAAAGACAGTAATCCTTCAGCTACACAGCAACACCTGAATTTGGCAATTAGTCTACAAAAAGCTACAAATTGTTATTTTTTACATTTATATGAATAGAAAATAAAATGTTGTTATAAAATTTTGTTTGATTGTGACTTAAAATAAACTTTAAAGAATGTATAAATTTTCTCTTTTATGCTTGTAAAAACAATATTGTTTCAACTCTTGCGAAAAGTAACTTTTCTGCACGTAACTACTTACCCGATCTTCGCTTCGCGTCGTTTTGGCATCGGCAGTTCGAGTGCGGAAAAGTATAACTTTCCGCACTTGTTAGAATAAAAACTATTTAACTTTAGCTCTCTAGACAAATGGGTACCAGGTGTCAAGTTATAAATTTTTAACTTCTTTATTATTTTTTCTATCGCACAAAATTTAAAAAAAAAACTATAATTTATTGGACTAATTTTGTTCCCTTTCTGTTCTTTAAAAATGTGTATTATTAGTTAACTTTAGAACAAAAAATACATAAATATCTCCAAACTCTGAAACTTGTGAAACCTTATCTCCTGTCTAAGAAATTTTTCCTCTTTTTATTTTAAAGTTCTTCCTTTAATATATGTCGGAAATCTTACAACCATTTTTTTTAAAGAACCTACTTAACAATTGTTTTACATTAAATACTCTCTAGAGTTGGTGGCAGCAACCTCTAGATCTTAAACGAGAAGAGATGTTAAGTGATACGTTGTTTTAAACACCATCTAATTGCGTTTTTAAAAATACCATACTAGACTGGGCCAAAAACACAAACACTTTTTTGAACAGTAGTGTAAAAATATTGTTCATGACAATGAAAAGAAATTCCTGAAATTTTCAGCTTATTATATTAACATTAAAAAGCACAATGGAATTATTTATTTTTAAACAACTGTTGCATTTTTATTTAAATTATTCAATCTTAAACCTTTATCCAATTTAGATCTTTTCAAGGATGTTCAATGTTACGTCACGTTACATGACGTCATATCGAAATTAGGGCACGTCGTATATTATGTCATATACTTAACCCAAAGAAAAAATTGACGTTTTAATTTTGACGTTAGAATATTTACTAAGGTGGTTATATACTTTTGTAATAAATGAAGGCCGTTCCACACTAATGATATAATGTTATCAATACGACATTGCGGTCTGCTTAAAATTATATAAAAACATAATAATAGTACATTAAATACGGCACTCACAGGTTAAAGAGGTTTGCATGCTTCTATCTCTATTTAAAAATATTTTAATTACTATTAGAATAATAACTTGTTTGGCTTCTGTGTCTCGTTGTGACTTATTTAATAATAAAAACACACAAACACTTATATATAAAAAAATAATATTGGAATCACAAAACGGCACTAAACGTTTAAAATTGTTTTAAGGTAACACTCCATGGAAAATTTCAATGTTTGATGTTAGACACGAGGTCACAAACGTCACGCAAAATAGGTTTATTTTGGGCACTAAATACTTATAGTTTTCCCATTTACTCAACTTTAATAAAGATATATAAAATATTTAAAAAATTGAATGCCAAAAATATCGAAAATCAATAATGACAGTAACTGACATTGACCGATTGCTAACAATTTTTCTCAGACCTTCGTCAATGTAATTTTTTTGTCACTCTTGATTTAAACGACATGAAGCGAGAACAACAATGTATGACGTAAAATTAAACATCCTTAAAAAGCTCCATATTCTTAAAGGAAATTAAATTCTCTACAAAAAAGCTATCGTATTAAATTTTCTTAGAACAAGGCGTTTTCTTGTAATTACGCCTTAAACACATTTTTATTATTTTTTTAAATTTTGTCACTTAGATTCTAAATTTTTTAAATTATAATAAAAATGATTATCTATCTATAAAAGGAATATTTGCTGTAAGGAAAAATTTTAAGCTTTACAAAAAGGTCTTCTAACATTTTTCGATAAATTCATTCCTTTTAAAGTTATTTGATGCTGAAATAAATTTTCATTTGAATTTCAACATTGAATAACTTTAAAGGAAAATTATTTATCAAAAGTTGTTAAGGAACCTTTTTTACAAAGCATAAAATTTTTTCTTTAGAATAACTATTTCTTGTATAAAGATATTGAGACCTATAATAATTTAAAAAATCTAGAATCTAAGTGACAAAATTTTTAAAAATCATTAATGTGTACAAGAAAAGGGGGTTAAGTAATTCGGAGATTTGGTATAAAAAATACAACAATTGTTAAAAAAATCCATAATTTTATTGATGCACCTCTAAAGTAAATAATTAAGGGCTTAAAATTTTATGATACTTTTTTCGTCGTCATGAACAATATTTTTACATTATTGTTTATCCAAGTAAAAAAATAAATGAAAAATTTGACACTCTGTATCTTGCAAACGATCAAACTTTCAAATAAGGTAAATTGCAATAGATCGTTGTATTTTGGTTAAGGAATTTGTAGTAGCCTTTTTATGGAGCTTTGAGAAAAACTTGGGTGGCCCAGATAAGGCGTGAGGGATTAATTTTTGTGGTATAAAACGTTTAATTCGAAATATCTTATAAGCGGTTGCCCGTATCGATATTTACCAGGTATAACATTTTTAGACAAAAAGTATAGGAGAAATATTTTTTTATTAAAGTCATATTATACCGAGGCACCAACAAGTTATAGTATTTAAAAAAAAGCAAAAGACTACAGGTGGCTGCCTCTACATTTTATGGAAATAAAATATGGGCAGGACTCCTAACCCTAAAAAACCTCCTAATACAACCAATTTTTTTTAAAACATGTTTAATGTTTAAGAAAATATTTAAAAATAATCAAAATTGTATCTTCCAAACGATAAACTTTTGGACCAACGTTAATTGCGTTAGATTATTATATTTTGGTCCAAAGAATTTGTGGTAGCTTCTTGTACAGACCTTTTAGAGTAATATCTTTTAAGAATTGCAAAGTACGTCAAAAATTTAAATTAAAAAAAAATCTTATTTTTTATTGTAAATTTTACGTATATACTTTAAGATTGATACTAGCGGTACGATCATGGTTCGTTCTTAGTTCGTTCCCGGTCCAATATAAGGCCTATTCTTTCGAGACTTGATTAAGTAATCAAATTGATAATTTTCATTCTTTTGAAACTTACGTGGCCAACTTCATTCTAAATATTTATTAATATTTTAAATGGCATTGGTCACGTGATCAAATCATTGGGATTACTTGCAGGTCAACAAACTGATAGAAGTAAAATTGATAATGTCTCGAAATAATAGAATTATAATAGGTTTGTTCCAGCAGAATGTTGGAAACATGTTAGCAACAATCGTAAAACGCACAAATTGTTACAAACATTAGTCAAAAAATGTTGGCAACAGTTTTCTGCTGGAACGAAAAATAAACATGGCGTGCATACTGCTTATACGTCAATACAAGAAAGGCTATGTAAAAAATTTGTCAGCAATGTTTGAAGAATGTTTGCAAACTTTTCAAACAGTTTCCAACATCTTAAAGCTACTGCTGGAACAACAAACAATTGTATAATGTTACAAACATGGCACTGCTGGAACGACAAATTTGACATGCGCAAAATCCGAACGGTTGCAAACATTTCTGACAGCCTGCTGGAACAAACCTAATATCGTCCTGTTCATACTACCGATACGCATTCGGTTTGTTATCGTTTGTTCTCGGTCCGATACACGTTTGGCTTCCACTCTCTTGTACTGTACAGGTGTACGTAGTGCATTTGGGCACGTTGCACCAAACTTAATACTAGATCTAATATACAGGGTGTTCATTTAAAAACTTACAACTCAAGTTATCTGCAAAAAGAGACAGATTTAAGAAAATTGCCGCAACACATCAAGATACTTCAACCCCTTAACCACCAGGGCTGCGGCCCCAAATTACAACATTTTAAAACTCCTGACAGAGTACTTTACAACCCTAGAATATAAAGACAATATGTTTATTTACTACCAAAAGGGCGGTACTTTAAAAATACCCATATACCTGATCGGAATGGCCATATTTCCAAAACTAATGAAGTTAGATGTATTTAATGTGGCACTTTTTTAAAGCTCTTTTCAAACATTTTTTATTGGTGATACTAGTAATAATATACAGAATAAGAATAAAAGTGTATAAATTCGAATGAAGCACTCTGTATATTATATAACCAACAAAAAGATCTTATTAGAGCTTTAAGAAGAATATAACAATAAGTACACTCTTACTTTATTAGTTTCAATTTCGGCCATCCCAATCAGGTATTTAGGTAATTTTTAAAGAAGTGGACAAAGATATTATTATATTGTAGGGTTATAAAAGATACCTGTCAGGGGGCTTTAAAATAATGTATTACTCGACCCCGCTTCTCGCTTAAAAATTTTGAAGTGGTAGCCCTGAGAGTTAAGAGGTTAAAGGGCGTCCAGTTTCTTGTAAAAAACTTTTCCCTCTCTCAATAAATACTTTGACGGGTTTCGGCGATTTTCTTAAATTTGTCTCTTTTCGCAGAGAACTAGTAAGTGGTGAGTTTTAAAATAAATACCCTGTATATTACAAACATAGCGACACAATTGTGAGTTTTATTATTTATTCTTTCATATTTTAAAATATTTTAAGAAATTAATTTCTTTTTAGTCGGTCAGAAAAACGACACCTATGGTACCTATATTTTAAGAAATATACCGATTTAGCTGAATAACATAACACATATACAATGTAAAACAAAGAGACAATCTAACGATAATACTTGCATGTAAACATTTCGTATTGGTGATTCATCATGCATCCTTTGTTATTGCTATTCTGGCCAATATCCCAATACCTATTTGCCTAACCAGTATATTAAAATTTACTTTATCAACTACATAGATTTTCTGGGGTTGTTTGCAGGGTAGAGTATTTTAATAATATTATTAATTAAAGGTGGCAGCATTAAAGGGTTAAAACAAACCATTTAAATTATCCCTAAAAGTATTTTTGTTTTTAATTAAATAGTTACATAATTTAACCAAGTCAATTATGGTATAATTTGCTTTAATTCTGTGTTTGGGCGTTTACATCTACTGTTTATTTTTTTACTTTTTTGTATACATAGCATTTTCGGAAATTCTCTTTATTTTGTATTCTATTCAGTTTTAGGAATTTGTGTCGCATAATATTTTAAAGCTCCTAACAAGCACATTACAACCCTAAAATATAGAGTCACTATCTTTAGCTACTACAAAATAGCGGTACTTACTTTCAAAAATTTTCAATGTCTGATTTAAATGGTCTTATTTCCTAAACTAAGAAGGTTAAATGTTAGATGTATACAACGTGTCCAAGATAAGGAGGGCCAGTATGGGCATCTTGAAAATGGTAAGAGATACGATGTCGGTTAAATGAGAAGAAAGTTGAGGTTTTATATGCCTAATAATATGCCGTTTAGAAAGTTTTAAAATTCCGGGTATTTCCGGAGATATAAAAAAAACGAATTGCTGATCTTATTTGAAGTAGGATTTTAAAATAAATTGAACTTTTGCATTGCCACTTTTTCCCCTTTATCCAATAATGGTAGTTTATTTTCAAATGCAACGATTTCGTTTTCGTGTGACCATTATCAACTTTTTTTTTAAATACGGTCCTGATTTTTTATATCAAAATTTAAAAGCCTATTTTATTAACCGTGGTACAGGCCTGTTTTTAGAAATTTGATAAAAATAGTAAGCTCTACATAAGGCGCGCTTGTGGCATGCTCCGGTTGTATCGGCAGCGTCGATCTCCGGAGTTAAGCAGTGAAGTGCGCGCCCATAACTGGATGGGTGACCGGCGTTGTCGGTTTTGGGCAACGGCACGCGGTGTTCTGCTCGGGGGTGAACGAACGGACCGAGCCAACAACCATCCAAGTTATGGAATGAATGGTGTGTGAATGGGAAGGAGTAGAGGTCAAGGTACAATAAGCCTTCAGGCTGCAGTGCACCACCTAGAGGGGGCGGTCGTCGGGCCTGGGTGAGATGACCCCGAAAGGGCGAAAAAAAGCTCTCCATACTTAATTAAAAAAAAGTTTATGAAACAGCGCATAACTAAACAATGCACAAAAGATAAATAAATAAAGTAGACCCAAAACGAAAAATCTGGCTGTGTCGTATCGTGCCACGGTGTTTAAAATGGGTATTTATGACTTTTTCCCTAAAAAATGTTTACACACTCTGAAAATGATCTAGAATTATGTGCAGACGCACTGTCCTGTTAAAGTTAATACTTGTAAAATTCCATTAAATGCAAATTTAAGATAACATTCAGATGTCAAGTTATAATGCCAAATAGGGGACCCAATATTCTTGTTCTTAAAATTGAAGCCGACTCATTAAATCCCATTGATTCTTAATGTCTAGACTCTTTTTAATGTGGATTTTGTTTGGACCAATAATGAGTGTTTGATTTATTTATAATCCCATTTTTGGTTACCACGCCTTTATCGAACAATATTACATTAAAGGGAAAATGTTTGTCCTTCTAGCATTTCCGGATGTACCACTGGCAAAATATCTGGACAGTTTGTTGAATAGTTTTTAGCAGCCCTTATTAAATTATTTTTAAATTATTATTTTTAAAAAATCAAAGAAGCCTTGGAAATTTTTTTTTTTAAGATGGTAATGCATAATTTGACATTAAAGGTATAATCGTTAATTTGTGGATAATTTTTAGGTGGTTTTGTATTTGCCATAAAATTTTCGAATACGGAAAAGTTTGATATTATAAGTTATTTTATATCATCCCAACGTAATTGCTATGTGGCGGAAAGGATGTATTTGAAAAGTATCCAGAAAGAAGACAACCAAATACAAGAACATTTAGTAAGTTAGTGGTGAATCTGAAACAGTATGGTTCATTTAAAAACCGAACTCGAAAAAAGGCCAGCAACGAAGGAAAGGTGAACAACGTTTTGTTATCGAGAACCCTGCAGTATCAACTCGACAAATTAAAAAAAAGTAAGCATAGCAAAATCAACGGCCCAAGTTATTTTAAGAAAAGAAAGTTTTTATCCATACAAATACAGAATTTGCCAAGCACTGCCGGTGATGAGGAAAGACGGCGAGTGTTTTGCGAGTGGTACCACTCATTCTGAAACACCGTGGCCACCGCGTTCCCCTGATATAACAGCGCTTGATTTTTTCTCTAGGGCTATGTAGAAAATTATGCATACAAACATAACTTTGACACAGAAGAGGAACTTAAAAGATTGGTTCTTGAAGCCTTTCAAACGATTACTCCAGAAATGTTGACGAATGTGTTCGAATCCACAGTTTGACGATGTTATTTATGTCTAGAAAATAATGGTAACCATTTTGAACATTTCAAAAATTAGTGTGTAAGTTTCGTTTTTTATTTATTTTTTAATTGTCATTAAGTTATGCCTTTATCATTAAAGTTATTTATTTATTTGATATGGAGAGTTTACTATTTATATTAAATTCCTAAACAAATAGGCCCGTATCACGGCTAACCCCTAATGTGTGATACATCATTGAATTTGAAATAAAATAGGCTTTTAAAATTTAATATAAGAAAATCCGGACCGTATTTAAAAAACTAAAGTTGATGATGGACCCACGAATATGAAACGTCGTATTTAAAATAGACTACCATCATTGGATATAGAGAAAAAAGTGGTACATCTAACTTTATTACTTTCGAAAATATGACCAATCCATCTAGGTCATTAGATAAAATTTAAAGTTCCGCCATTTTGAAGTAGGTAAAAATATTAACTTTGTATTAAAGGGCTATATAGTTCTCGTCGGGTCTTTTAAATAATGTAACCATATGATCCCCTTTTCCATTTTACTCTTTTTCCAGGCTAGCGCCCAGCAGTCAACTTAAAAATTTTGTCTTTTAATTACACTTCCAAATTTTTTAAAAATTTAAATTTTGCACAAAATACAACAGTTTCATTTTTTTGTTCTATAATTTTCCGTGCACAGAGGCACACCCTTCCCTTTAAATAATTGGCAAACTATCTATTGTTTTAAAATTTTTGATACAAAAAAATACATCGGGTCAATATTGATACAATGAACTCATTTGAAGTTAAAATAATATAATAATTAAAACCCTTTTAAAAATTAAACCGAATTAAAAAGAAGTCTTACTAAAAAGTTAAAAATAATAAATAAAAAAAATAAAACATAATTAGTCTGGTAATAACATAAAACAATAAAATTTTTTTGCTTATTTAGTTACCAACATTTAATAGTTTAGCGCATATGTTTTAAACTTTTAAGTAGATTGTATTTATTTTTTTAAGTCTGTTTAATTTTTTTAGGTATTAATTTTTTGCTTTTTGTTTTATTAATATTACAATTAAATCGATAAACGGGTTGGTTGCATCTTTTTAATTTTATTAGTAAAACAAATTAAAAAAAAACTAACCAGAACTAACCATGACCCCCCAATGTAAATCAATTAAATTACACGTCCCCGTACTTTTAACTTCTCTTCTCTTTTAGTGCGGTGAAATGGATAAATATTACTTAAAGGTTGTCGACTCTGAACGCATCCCTGATGTTTGGCTTTACCCAGTCTAGAGGCAGCTTTGCTTCACGAACTACGTACGGCAGATACACTTTATGTGTCCCAAATCCAACCTCCCTTGGAGTATTGTTCTCATATCTGGGGCATGGCTTCCCCACAACCCTAAGCATTCTGGATTCTATTCAAAGAAGAGCTATTTGTCTCATTAATGATCCTTCACTTACAGAAAGGCTTCCCTCTCTTGCCCCTCGTCGGGCTGTGGGGGATCTATCACTTTTTTATAGGTACTTCCATGGCTTCTGCTCTGAGGAATTGTCCAGTATGGTTCCTCCACTTGCGGTTCCCAACAGAGAAACTCGTGGTTCCGCGCGTTTGCATCCCTATACGGTCCAACTGGAGAGGCCTCGAACCTTCCACTTTATTCGTTCTTTTATCCCTAGAGTTTCTAGAATGTGGAACCTGCTGCCCGCAGAGGTCTTTGCTTCCCTCCAAATCTTCAAGTATTTAAGTCCCGTGTCAACAAACTCCCTCTTACCTCGCTTAAGACACCCACGGTACGTTAGTATTTAGGCTTTTAGTCTTCGTAGTTTGTCCAAAGATAAAAAAAAAAGAAAAAAAAAAGAGAGAAAACAATGCGTCTAGTGCCTTTTCTTCTTACGATCCTGACTTAATTTTTTTGTTGGATCACATCGGAAAAGCACTTAAATTAAAAAAATAATAATAAGATCGGTCGACAATTGACGTCGTAATCGTAACATACATAAAAACATTAAGGAAAATTAATTACCTTAAAACTTCTTTTTAAAGGTATTTTAAAAATACCCTTCGCCAAAAACTATTAAAACTGTTTTACAAATAACTTAGTTACACCCATGCATTCAAAAGTTTAGATAAAAACTAAAATAATTTTTTTAGTAACTTTTATTTCTCTATGAAAATAGTGACAAAAATCTAATTCTAAATTTTAAGCTACAAAAATATAGCTTTCGTTTTTAATGTTCGTATTTACAAATATTATTGCTACTACACTTACCTAATTCTAAAATCTATACCTATTTGTTAAAAATTGGTTCTTTGATCTTTAAATATTATAAGGGAAATTTAAATATTTCAGTCTTTCAACCTTAAGTGTGTTGCTTAAATGTTTTAAATAATATACAGTACAACATACATTACACTGATATAATAAATTAAGAATATTATATGTATATAGGGCGCAAAAAGTTTAACTATAAAATATCATTAATAAATAAAAGTATACATCATACCAAACAGCAAAAATACATGTCAATTTATGTCCCGAGAACAAAAAAAACATTTACTTATAGGTTCCTATCTTTTAAAATATTAGAATAATAGTAAAGTTATCAAAATTATTTTAATTTTCTGTATTAAAATATTTAAACTTGACCAGTTAAATACCAGAAGAATATGATTTAACACAGTTTAAACCAATTATTTAAGATTAATTAAAATAATCATGCTTAAATTAACTCTACCTCACCTTACATAAGGCGTTCTTGCATAAAATATAAAGAAATATAGATAATAAATAGAAAAACTTTAAGGGGTGATTCTACAATGAAATATTTAAAAAATCAAATGATCATATTATGTCCTAAACTTCTAAGTTTTTAAAAAATTTAAAAAGTTATTGTTTTTTAATAATTACTTTTACACCAATTAAAATATTTTTATAAATTTAGACGATGTCTCCTTTGCATCAGAAGGCATTTTTGGACATAAAAGAAAAGAATAAAGTTTTACCACTGTCGTCCATAAGGGGTTTAAGGTAAATATTTTTTAGGAAAAAATGGTAGGCTACTTTTTTCTAGAATAAGAATCTTTTTTTTAATTTCCGTTTAGTTAAGAACAAATTTTATTTCTTGACGTTAACGTTTTTTTAACGTTAGAATTCAATATTATTGGCAATACGAAATGACTATGCTTAAAAATGGTTTTTATTTTTTTATGCAAAAATCGTTTCTTAAATAAACGGAAAATAAAAAAATATTTCTATTTTGGAAAAATGCAGTGACGTCCAATGTTTTCCTTAAAATATTTACTCTAGACCCTTAAGGACGACAGTGGTAAAAATTATTTTTTCATGGTATGTTAAAAAATGTTTTCTGATACATAGGAGACGCCTTTTAAATTTTTTAAAAATATCTTAATAAGTATTACAGATTACAGTTATAATAAAAAACAATAATTTTGTTTTAATTTTTAAGACACCGTAGTCCAAAAACTATGACGTTTAGGACATATATTCATATGAAGTTTTTTTTCATTGTGTGATAACCCCTTAAGTCAGTTAAGGTACTAAACACCCTGTACATTGTTTTTTCAAAAAAAAAAATTCTTTTATTGTAATATTTTGTAGTGAGTAATTTTTACGCCCTTTATACAGACATATAAACATTTCATCTATAAACTTTCATCATTTATTATATTTATTAAAAAAATTAAAGCACTAATGACTGGACTAAAATTTAACACTTTTTATTGGGTAACTTTATTTATTTTTTCCTAAAAAGCACAAATAAATATGTTTTAAATAAGTTATAGAAAAATAATTTTGTATTTTATGCCAAGTTTTTGCATGTACAAGGTGTTTCAATTTCAAGGGGTGCCATTTGGATCTCGGAGACAATAAGACATAAAGGGTTGGTTAAATATGGGCCAAAGTTGCGCATCTTTATGCCTAAAAATATTCCGATTTAAAAATTTAGATATTTGCAGCCGTTCTGGAGTTATCCGAAAAAACCGAAATCTTTCGACACAGTCTTTTTCTCAGTTTATTTAAAATGATTTTTTTACACATTTTTATTGCCACTCTTTCTGTTCTTAAAAATTATGTAATTGAATTTAAGATCCGACGTTTTGTTTTTGAGACCCCATCATTAACTTTATTTTTTTAAATAGGCGGAAGATTTCTTTTTAAACTTAATAAACTCGTATTCTAATTCTTTATCCAAAGATATAGGACACTTAACATTTTTTATTTTATTAAAACTTTAATTTACTATTTTTCTAATAAAAATTACGATTTAATTTGAAAGCATCGTGGAAATTTCCATTTGAAATAATTATTCAACCTTTTGTTCTATCACTATTTATTACCATTTCTTTTATTTATTTATTCTTAATTTAACTAACGAGGTACTAGAATTAATGTAATTTTCATACATTTACTTTAAAAAAAAAAAAAAAAGTATTAAAATAATGCTGTTAATTTAATTAAACGGTTCTATCAACCATATCATAACCCCGAACGTTCGAGGTTTATTGGATTTAAAGCCAAATATTATGCCTATTTAACAAAACAAATTTGATGAAGGCGGTTAAAATACAAAATATCGCATTTTTTTCGGAATAATTCACGAACGGCTGTAAATTTTTAAAGTAAAATATTGTTAAGCATGCATACCTTTGTCCCAATTTAACCAACCCTGTATCTCTTGGATGGTACTTCTTTGGGTACACGCCAAAATTAAATTAAAAGTACTAAAAAACCAAAAAAATTTAAACAAGTAAAAAGATAATTAAAAATCGACGTTTCGGTGGCAAATCTGCCACCGTTGTCAAGACAAACAACAATAAAATAATAAAAATGAAAACTTACTATTATTCAGGCTTTAAAATTCAAATTTTTATGTTTTTTCTCGGATATTCTGAAAATTTTGACATTAAATGTCAAAACATGTTTATTTGGTTATAGTGTCATGGTGACATAGATAACTGGTTGCTGGTGTATTGATTGTTTATTTTAAAAAAGGTGAATGGTTAGTTAATTTTTAGTCTTCCTGAAGATACTTCAGTATCAAGCAAAGGCAACCAAGTGTTATTTAAATTAACTGAAATTGATGCTACACAATTATCTTTATTTAATAATATATACGCACTTTCTTTGATTTTGCGTTTTTTAGAACAAGTTTCCTTTGCTAAAATGCTCGAAGCATCCCAGTTTATTCTATGATTGTTATCAAATGCGTGTTGGCAGATTTTGATTTATGAAATTCTGTGTTTTTAATGTATGATCTGTGTTCTTTTATGCGTTTGGCTAATGGTCTACAAGTTTCACCTATATAAAACTTATTGCATTCGCAAGGTATTTTATAAATGACATTTTTTGTATTTTTCATTTAAGTTGTATGGTTTTGTTTTTGTTAATTGAGATCTGATTGTGTTTTGTGTTTTAAAGATTGTGCGAATATTAAATTTATGCCCTATTCGTTGAATTTTATTTGATAGTCCGGGAATGTATGGTAAAAATAAATTTGTAATAGGTCTATTTTGATTTTGTCTTATAACTGGAGTTTCAAATTCAAGGAAACAATTATTTATAAAATCAAGAGGATAATTATTTTGAATTAAAATATTTTTTAAATAATCTTTTTCAATATTTATATTTTGATTAGAACAAATGACTTTAATTCTATCAAATAGACTTTTTACAACTCCCTTTTTAACCATTATTGGGTGATTTGAGTTAAAATTTAAGTATCTATTTGTATGTGTAGGTTTTCTGTAGATTTTTGTTTCAAAATTGTTTAAATCTTTTTTTATTAAAATGTCAAGAAATGAGTAGTTGTGAGTTGTTTTCTTTTTCTAACGTAAACTTAATTGTTGGTTCTTGTGTATTAATGTGTGTTAAAAAATTATTTAAACAGTGTTCGTCATGTTGGTATATAGAAAAAATGTCATCTATATATCTCCACCAAACTAAAGGTTTATATTGATAATTTTTTCTACAAATTTGATTCTAAGTTTTCCATAAAAAAAAGTATTGCTTGATAAAGGTGATAAAGGTGAACCCATAGCCATGCCAGAAAGGTTTGTTTATAAAAATCAGTGTTATATTGAAAAATATTGTTTTGACACAAAAAGTTAAAAGCTCAGAATAGTGTTTTATGCTTAATTTGTTCTTTCACCAAGATGGATATCATTTTCTAATTTATTTTAACAATATTTAATGTTTTATTCACTGGGACATTTGTGAATAAACTAACAACATCAAAACTTACCAGTGTAGTGACTTGGATCAATATCTATGTTTGATAATTTCTCTAAGAAATGTTTAGAATTTTTAATGTATGTATCAGTGTTGTTTACCAAAGGATCTAAAAAATGGTAAGTAAAAATTTTGCTAATGGATGTGTGGGTGAGTTTATACAACTTACTATAGGACGTAAAGGTATATTGGGTTTATGTATTTTTGGTACTCCCGCAAAAATGTGGTGTTTTACTGTTGCGAGGTGTCAGCTTAAATCGTTCATTATCTGTAAAAGAGTGTCTTATGTTTCTTTAACATACCTGCGAATGCAGTACGTTCTATAGATTCAGTAGGGTCATTGTTGACCTTTGCGCAATTACGCATCATTTAAAGAGACACCAGTTTATCGCCACATGTATTACAATCTACTAGAACTGTTGCATAATTCAATATATCTGCCAGGACGCATTTGATGGAACTGTCTCTTGTTTAATAAACTGGGATGCTTCGAGGCATTTTAGCAAAGGAAACTTGTTCTAAAAACGCAAAATCAAAGAAAGTGCGTATATATTATTAAATAAAGATAATTGTGTAGCATCAATTTCAGTTAATTTAAATAACACTTGGTTGCCTTTGCTTGATACTGAAGTATCTTCAGGAAGACTAAAAATTAACTAACTATTCACCTTTTTTAAAATAAACAATCAATACACCAGCAACCAGTTATCTATGTCACCATGACACTATAACCAAATAAACATGTTTTGACATTTAATGTCAAAATTTTCAGAATATCCGAGAAAAACATAAAAAATTTGAATTTTAAAGCCTGAATAATAGTAAGTTTTCATTTTTATTATTTTATTGTTGTTTTGTCTTGACAACGGTGGCAGATTTGCCACCGAAACGTCGATTTTTAATTATCTTTTTACTTGTTTAAATTTTTTTTGGTTTTTAGTACTTTTAATTTAATTTTGGCGTGTACCCAAAGAAGTACCATCCATTAAATGAATCCGCCAAACGTATCTCTTATCGTCACTAAGTTTCTAATGGTGTTCCTCTAATTTGTAGCTTTGTAGCAGTCTGTATACTCATTTTAAAATAGACATTTGGCATTTTGTGTAAATATATCGACCACAGCTCAATTCGTCATCTGTTCACAGCATATAAACTATGTTTTTCAATTGTATGTGGTGTACCTAATATGATAAAGTTATCTATTTACACACATATAATACCTACTACTACTACTACTACTACTACTACTACTACTACTACTACCAAGTAACACTACAAACTTTTTTAGTGTTTTTATCTAATATAATTTTTCTTTATTCTACGTATTGGTAAAATATTTATTGAGTATCAGACTTTTGTTTATATATTTTTTTGTCTCTAAATGTTTTTATATTTATTTGAACTTATTAAATTTAGTATTCGTTGCTAGCTCTTAAATATAATCCTAACACTTATCATGCACACTGGCTACTGCAGCACATACCCAAATTAAAATATTAATATGTAAGTAATAAAAGTAGCTTTTACATATATTATCTTTCTTAATATGTGTGTGCATAATTTTGGAGTCCATCAAAAGCAATATCTCTATTAAAAGGATAATCAAATTGCGAAAGAAAAATTCTAAAGAATATGCAGGGTCATTAATAACCTATTATTACCAAGGACAAATAATTCCCAATAATAAAAAAAGTTTGTAAATTGTTTTTACTTAGACAGGTAATCAATTATTTTAAAATTAAAATAAAGAAATTAATAATGAAAAAAAAATAGTAAACTATAATTTTTATAGAATAATCAGTTATTTTTTTGTTGTTTGTAAGAATTAAAGCAATAAACAAGTAGTGTTTGGTAAGTCTGTTGATAGTCAAGAATTAGTTTTGGTGTATACGAGTTTATTTTAATGTAGTGAAAATTAAAATTATGACTTATATTTATTACACCAAAATATATTTGACACAAAAAGTAGAAAACTGTCTTGTTCTCCATTATTAGTCATTACTTGTCCTAGTAATTTATATTATTATTATTACTTCTTTAAACAAATAAATTTCTTATCCAACTAAACATATGTTACTTACTTTATTTTTTATTACAGCCATTATCCTTAGAAATGGTTTCCCAAGTTTATTTGTTTAGGTTAAGAATTACCCTGTAGGCAGGGGCGCAACTAGGATTTTCAAATTATTTTATCTAAATATTCAGATTCTATTGCCTGTATGAGAAACACTTTGGTGAAGAATTTTTATATTTTGGAATTTGCGAAAATAAGTTGAGTTTAGGGTTAGCCCTCCCCCTCCTGAGAGGAAACTTTTAAAGGCAAATTTTTCCTTTATTTTTTAGTTTTTATTGAAATATTATCGACTAATATTACACAAATTTTACAAAAATATCTGCTCATTTCTTGTACATAGAGGCATCTCAAAGTTTTGCATAAAAAATTGTATAGTGAAAACATTTTATCTCGCTATTTGTCAATAAAATTTGATTAAATTCACGGAAAAATAATAAATGCAAAATTTGCCCTTAAAAGCTTTAATTTTCTTTGGGGGAGTGAGGCTAACCAGAAAATTACCCTTTTTTGCAAACTTGTTTGGTGTTGGTCCCTTGTCTTATTTTAAGGATAAAACAACATTTAAAATCCTTATTGCGCGCCTGCCCCTAGGTATATTTAAATGTTTATAAAGATAAGAAGACATTTGTAACAATTGTAACTATTTGAAAATAACAATCCAATTTATTATTTATCATACAAGCTGTTTCTGACATTTCCGACAATAAATTATAAAATAACTTATAAAAATAATACTAGTTACATGATTTATAACAAAAATATTTAGAGCCTATCCTATAAAACATACAACATACTATTTCTTCTATATAAATTTTTTATTGCCGTATAATTGTGCCTTCTTATATTTACGTTACTAGACCGAAAAATGGTATTTTACGGGTCGACGAAAAACATTTACAGGGCGAGCCGTAGGCGAGTCCTGTAGTTTTGAGGAGACCCGTAAAAATTATTTCCAGTCGAGTATCGTACATAATTTTTTTTTTTAATTGACCGGAAAAGAACTGTGTAAATTTTTAGTGTTATATTTAAACGACAATAAGGCAAGGCTGCTTCAATTATTTCATCTGGATTTTCGATGTCTGACTCCATTTTGGCAAAATGATGCTTTCTTTACTTTACAATATCTTGAACTGTCAAATAGTAACAATTGAACTCTGACAATTTTTGTCATGGCCAACAGGATTTTTTGATATCAGGCCGGAAAGTAAATGAGGAGACCGGAAAGTAAACTAGGGACCGGAAAGTAAATTAGTCCTGTAAAATAGCATTTTCCGCTTAAAAATTGAGTGGAAAATTCAATTTTTCGGTCAATTAAAAACTCATTTTAAGTAAGGTATTTCTTTAAAACGAACCATATGTTGCTGTATAATTTTTCGGTAGCAGATTGGTCCACGCGTTTCTTAATATTGTATGAAATCACCAATTAATAAAGATATTTCATAAACAAAAACGCTAATGAATACTATTGCCTTAGAATAATACATTTATATTCTTTGATTTTAAAAAAAATATTGGGTAAAACACAGATATTTAAATTTATACTGCGAGGACCTAAAGTTTGTCCTTCCACTTCTAAAATCTAAACTGTTTGATATATTCTTATAAAATTAAAAACAGTACACCATTAAAGGCAACTTTAAATGTCAATGTGACAGCTGGGTGCCATAATATTTTTTTTTTAAATGAAACGGGTTGTCTTACGGCATATTACTTTAAAGCCCCTGACAAATACTTCATACCCTTACCCACTACAAAATGGCAGTACTTTATTAATTACCTGAATTTCTAATTCGCATGGTCAAGTTTCAAAAAAAAGTTTTTGTTTTACCTTGTATATTATTACTTATATTACCACTAAAAAATGGTATAGGTAAAAAAATCCACAGTAAATTAATCTTACTTGATTAGTTTCGGAACTATGGCCATCCAAAGAAGTTATTTAGGTAACTTTTCAAGTACGACCATTTTGTATTAAGTAAAGATATTGACTTTATGTTGTAAAGTTAACCAGAACTTTAAAATTATGTGCTATAAGACCCTTTCCTTCCCGCCCTCTTGGCAAAAATATTCAAAACGTTGTTAAAAGTTAATTGATATAAAAAAGCAGACATTGCTTATATACAGAATCGGGTAAATGAAGTCGTGCATAGGCAATGTGTGGAAAGGAAAGAGTTTAACGCTTGTGCTTGTTTTGTTATTGCATTACTGGCCGATATGCCTTTAAAAGTAGCTGATACGATATGCTATCATTACAAATTTCATAAGAATATATCAAACGATTCAGATGTTAAAAGAGGGAGGAAAAGACTTTAGGTCTTCACTGTAATAAATAGAACATAAAAATATTAGATGGGTTTTTTATGTTGCGGCTGTTACAGTAATACATTAAAAATACATTTTTAACCCCTAATCCCTACTTTTATTTAAATTTTGACACGTTTAAGCATTAGGCAGTGCGCACAGCCTTTTCTAACACATATATTAGTTTACTTCTAAAATTGCCATTGTGAAATCATTGTCCCATTTCGTATCTGACCAAGGGAGATTAACTTTTGATAAAGGATTGCTAGATCCTATTTAAACCTATGTTTATCTAATTTTTGTCTCCGTAATTCTTGGTTTACAATTATTATACTGAAACTTTTATTTGTGTTTTTGGTTTTATTATTTTGTTTTATAGTTAAAAATTTTGTATTGGTTTCATTCTTACTGTTTATAGTTAAATTACAGAGAATGTTATATTTGTAAACAGGGGTCATTGACACTTAGATATATATTTATTTTTAATAAGATACCATTTTTTAATGATAATTAAGTAATTTTATTTTTTATTTTGTCATGTAGAAAAATATTGTGGCAACATGGTGACGTCAAAAAAAAATAGCCTACATTTGCAGATAAATTTTAAAAATCCAGCACTCCTTTATAAAATATTATCTCTCTTGTATCTCCACTACTGAGACAAGACGTCGTCGCCGTGGCATTTAAGCAGGACAAAAATAAATATTTTTTGGGATCTTTTCAACTGTACAAAAATAAGTTGAGCGTCAAACTGGAACATAATTCAAATAATTTTATGTTCGAGGTTTTCTATCCTCTTGAGGTTTTCGATCACCGCGTTGTGTTCATCGAGCAATTTACAGAATTCGTGTTTCCTGTGTTCGGCTTCTTCCTGTAACATTAAAAGCATTTTGTGAGTGACAAACCTAAATTGAAAATTTTATAATTGTATTTTATTTTTAGGACGGGTGTTTTGCAACTGATAAAATAAAAAGGATGAAATTGGAGAATAACTTTTTGTTTTTGTATAAAATTGGGGAAGGAATAAATTAACTTTTTAATTTACATAGGTAGGTTAGTTTGCTTTTTAATTTGGGAAGGATATTACATCATCGTATTTCATAATACAGGGTCTTCGAATTTTGCTGCTATTGTTTTCTAATTATTATTAGGAATGGAGTTTTGCAGTTTTTGCGAACTGTAGCTACTTTTTAATGAAACAAAAAATCACACTAAAATATTTTTATACCGCTTTTCGTTTTTGACATTTGAGCGAATTTCTTTCCATATTGGGACTCTTCTCTCGTATTTTAGTTTAGTAAATCTTGTAACTTTAAACAAAACTAAATATTAATATTAGTAGATATTTTTACGTAGAATGCAGTGGTGTACTTGTTTTTTTTTATTTTATATTTTTGGAATATAAACTATACATGTTACTTTTTTTTGAAACACCCTGTATATTTTTAACTATTAAACTGTGGAGAAAAAGAGTTTTTCTAAAAATATAACGTCACCCTAACTGTAAAACCACCTTACTCTAGTTTTATTAAAAACTGTGATGCCATCTTTGGCCTTATAAAATAGATGGCATTATATTCACAGTTTTACAATTAAGTGACGATATAATACCTTATAGTTATTTTTGTATTTTTAGGCCATACAATGATATTTTAAATGTTAAAATTTAATTTGATAACCAGTGAAAAATAATAAATATTAACCAAGATATAATGCGATTGCAACAAAATCCGGATACCCTGAACAGTACAGAGTGTCCGAATTTCAGTTGCAGTTGTACATTGCCCTATTTTGGTTATTATTAAGAATAAAGACTTGCGGTTTTCGCAAAATTTTGCTGGTTTTTCTTAAAATAAAAAATTACACTCAAATATTTTTGTGCCTCTCTTTGTTTTTGACTTTAGGGCATTTTTTCTATGGAACTGCTTTCAAAATACGAACACATATTATCTTTTCTAATAAATACCCTGTTAGACATATAATTATTAAATTATGTCGGATAAGGGTTTTAAAAAATATATTGAAAAGTTATTTAAGTATACTTTTAGCTTTAAATCAATGTTTTTAATTAAAAAACAAATTAATATTACAACAATTTTTATATTATTTAACGCTTACCGAATTTAAATTATTAAAAAAAAATGTTATCTGTTATAGGTAAAACTAAACCTCTCTTTCACAATAAAACAAATTATATCGATTTAACTTTAAAATTAAAAAAATAAAACTTTTGTACGTGTGTTTTCGTTTAGGTACCCGTGAATTATTATTCTAAAATTTTATTTATATGCAAATATGCAATATTTTCATTATTTGGTTTTTATTCATATCGTTATAAAGTCTAGTCAAGAAGTTAATTCTGTGCGAAATGCTTAAATGATCCAAGATGGCATCTAAAAAAGACGTATTTTTATTTTATTTTTTGGCAAGAAACAAAATACAATGGTAATTACCGAAAAACTAAGGTACAAATCCTATAAAAGTACAACTAACATCTTAAACATTATAAAAGCTATTATTTAATTTAAGAATGTGATTTCGCGATAATAAAAGTTTTATCAACATTTTTCAAAAAGGTGTTTATTTAGTAAATTTTAGTTTTTTCCAGGTTTTCCTTTTTAAGTTGATAAATAATAATCATATTATATTAAATTACATTATATATTATATTATATTATATAATGAAAATTTAATATTATTAGGAGTTACATTTTTCTAACTATTTTTTACAGGAAATTAACTTTTCGACTATACTGAAGCAAATATGTAAGCAAAAAAGCAGAATAAAGATGCTAAAGTATTATTTTATCCGCATTTTGTTTCTGCAGCGTGAATCTTAGATCTTTTAAAATTAACTGTAGTTATTTATAGCCCTTCTTTTTTAGTTTCTTTGTCGACAGTATTGTAGTCTGCTGGAAATTGTTTAAAAATATAAAGGCCTCTTGAGAGCAGTTATTTTTGTACGGTGTCTTAAAGTTTAAATTAAATTATATTAAGTGCACCACTCTTGGGCTAAGTTTATAAATCATAATTTATGTTTAACCTGAAATTTAGTTAAGAAACGACCTTAAAATTCCCCTAAAACTTAGCACTAGGAAAATATTATTAAATACTTAAGAGCTGTAAAAGGATTACGTTGGTTTTTTAATTTTTAATTTTTTTTTTTTTTATTAATTTTAGGTGTAGCCAAAAAAAAGATATATAAAAGGTTATTTGAAATAAGGCTTTATAAAATTAATAATATATCTAGATTTTGGATAAACAAATTTAATTAAAAATAGCAAAATTAAGAAATTAGTGAAAACATTTTTTTCGAAAGCTTTAAACTTACTCGAAACGTATCTACATCTGCCGGTATTTTTAGTACAAAATTTAGAAAATATTTTAAAAGTTTTCTTCTGGCATAGGATGTATGTTAACATGTTGTAGTATTACCTTCACAGTTGATATGTAAATAGTCACGTTAAACTGCCAATCATTTTGATGAAAATCAATACAAGCTTATTATTTTCTACGCGTCTTAGTTTTCCGTTTTCCACTTTGCTTTCAATTGTTTTTCGTTTTAATAACACACATGCAATACACAACTTCTAAAATATTTGAGATGTTTCACGTAAAGAAAATCAGCTTTCTGTTATTTTTTAAAAAACCACGTTTAAGTTTAAGGTGTGCAATGTTACCCTTAAATATTTAAAAATATATATATGTTTTTTTCTATTTGTCAAGTTGTATTCTAAAAGGTATATAAGTTTTTAAATTATTTCTTAAAATTCCTTAAAAAGTCATAATTTAAAAATGTTTTGTACTTTAATCAATCAAAAACATTTTAATAACCGTCATTGAGTATTTCTTTTAAATGGTGCGCGTGATTTTCTTTGCATGCAGAAAAATGTGAACAGTTAAAGAGTTGGTTTAAAAAACGTTGTAGCTTCCAAGCATCAACTTTTCATAAGGAGCAAATATTCATGTTCTATACGGCAAAGGGTGGCGATTCTTTGTATGTTACGTGCCATTTTTGTACAAGGCTGTAAAAGATGTCGCTTGGCGTTGGTATGAAGATACTTTTGGAGTGGAAACGCTTTTTTAAAAGCACAAAGAAGTTTCTTTTATGTTAAAAATTAACGTACAACATGCCTGTGTTGCCCAAATTTTTTTACGTCGCGTTCCAACTTGGGCACGCGTGTCATCGTGATTTGCCGTCATGCACTGCTTATACAAGCTTTGTCTCTATAAGGTCCATGCAAAATCTTATCATTCACTGCAGGCAAAAATACAACAATTTAGGCAAGGTTCTTAAGTCGAAAGGTTAAACGTCTGCGAATACAGGGCGTCAAGAAGTTTTAATTTTATTTTAGTTATTTTATTACATCTTTTCTTAATATAAAAAACTTTCTAAGGGTTGGGTGATTAAGAAGTTTTCCAGGATTATAAATCAAAAATATGCTTATGTTTTTGTTAGTGTGCAGAGGGAGCCACCTGGCAGTCCTTGCCCATGTTTAAATTGCCATAACTTTTTCTACCTCTGTATGTCATTTTAAGTTTTAAGCTTAAATTTTAACTGCGACTCAAACTAAAGGTCTTTTAATAACTATGGCCTTAAAAAATATGATACTTTAGCGTCTGCCCTTGGATTTTTTTCCTTTGTCGTTACCCAAACTCTGTTAGTTACATATGCAAAATTTTAAGACTGTGATGAAACGCGATGGTCAAATCGTGGAGATATCACATTTACTAAATAGATATTGGTTTTAAGGCTATGCTTTGGGTTGGCAATTATGTTTTAGTGCCTTTTAACAAAAAAGGTGTGCAAAACATAACGCGACATTACGCTGATCAAGGTAGGGTTCCGAGGACCGCAGCAAACCGCGGAGACAAGCACCAAAGCACCATATTTCGCTTATTTCGCTTTTGCCTTGGGAGTAACGAGTAGCGGAGACAAGCACGCAAAGCAATTCGTGTTTCGCTTGTTTTGTGGAGCTGATATATGATTTGCTCTGGCGCTGTCGGCGGCGGTGTCTTTGTGTGTCCGCGCAGTGCTCTGAAATCATACCTTCTCACGGTTTAAAATTTTGACAGATTTGCACTCGGCAAGAGTATAGGTACGGCCGAAATGGCAACAAAAGTATGCGTTCGGTTAGTGTAGACGACAATTGCAATGCCCCACTTAGCCGTATGCGTTTGCTGAAGCAAAGACACGCTTTGATATATGTTGTTTTGAAGAAAATATTTAAAGAGACGTTGGTTTTATCTTATCGAGACGGTTGCTTGAGGTGCAATACAAAGCTATTCTATGATGACCTTAATTTTACACATATTGCGAACAACAAAAAACAGTTTTTTAAAGATGTTTATAAAATATCGGGTGCCAATTTAGTGTTATATTAGGAATTCTATGCAAAAGAAGGCGAAGTGTGGTGAATGCACAAGGTTGGTTTGAATTTCAACTTGATTATAAATATCTCGGGGAGCGAAACGTTTCCAAAAATGAAGTTTATATATCAGATCTTGCGCGCCTTTGCGAATCCCCGTATACTCAAAAGTTTTAGAATAGTCCATACTGATTGATAACGGTTGTGCAGCTAGTAACTTGCCAATATTTTTTAGTTGATGCATCCGAGTAAGTTCTTGTGTATACTTCTAGGTGCAGTTCCTGCTCGAGGTAGCTACATTGTGTCGATTTTTGTTCTTTGCTACTCGTCTCTTTGCATAGAGTCAAAGTCGTCAATTATAATGCTGTAATCGTAAGAAAACAAATATAAAAATATAAAAATGGCTTAAGAAAATAAAAAAATATCCATTGAGTTTTTAGTTACTTTGTGACAATATATCTTACCTAAAATGTATTTAATAAATCTCAATTATTTGTTAGTCTGTTCTGTATTTGATTTTATTTTGATTTTTGCGTTACTTCGTTTCGACATACATTATCAACCGTAACTGCCTTTTATATTAGCTGAAGACGAAAATCCGGCGACGGACCAACGCTATCGAAGTGTATTGAGTCTGTGAAGTGCTCGCCCACTTAGACGAAGCGTCGCGTCAAGAGCAAATTCGCCAAGTTGCTTTATACATGTAATTAATTTTTTAAATAATTTAAATACATGTAAACTTGTCCGAGCACTTTGACACGTCGCGACGCGTCGCCTGGTGGGCAAGCACGCTTTATGAGACCTTTCATTCACCAGAAAGTGCATGTACAGAGTGGAGCCTGTCGTTGACCTTGCAGGGTATATCGAAACCTAAAGAGATAGAGACAAATCTGATTGCGCAATATCGATTTGAAATTCTTTAAAACAAATTAAATGGTGAAAGTAAATCATGGCTAACTTGATTTGTTTTGGAAATAGAAAGTAATTTTTGAATTTTGTCAATTTGGCAAGGCACTTGTAACACGCTTGATATTAGAGATAGAAAAAAAATGTAAATTGAAAGGTTTCAGCGATTTTTAGCTAGAATTCATTGGCGTACCTACATTTTTTCCATTGACTTTTATTTTAAAGGTATAACACAAATATTTTATCACCAATGGGAAGGTCTCCTTAAAAGCTATTAAAAATAACACATTTAATATAGCCATTCTTAATAGTTTCATAAATATGGTCATCATCAGCATTTTTGAACGAAAGATCCTATATATTATATTACCGTCGCAAAGATATTTTAAAGAGGTTTAAAAAAATACCACATTTAATATATTTATCTTTCATAGTTTTGGAAATATGACTGTATGTACTGTCGAAAAAATAGTAGATATACGCATTAAGATTTGAACGCTCATATCTAAGTGTTGGAAAAAATCTTGAGTATTTCATTATTTTATTTCTTTTAAAGTAATAATAACTTTTATTATATTATGTAAGAGCAGAATAGTTCTTCATAATGTATAAAAGTTTTAATTTTCTTAAAATGTTAAATAAACTTTTATTTTTATTCTGGAGAAAAGCCAAATAATATTTTGTTTAAATTTAATCTCCCAGAAAACAAATAAAACATAAAATACTTTATTATATGGCTAAACATTTTTACTATTTTTTATCTGGTTAAGATACCTAATAGGTGTATCTTTTACCAGTTAATTTTTAAAAGTAATGTCAAACTCTAAAGTGTCCATCAGACATTTCATTTTTAATTTTTTTTTCAGTTTTCTAACAAGTTTATAAGTAAGTTTTTAGGTAAACTGTTTACCACATTTTTGGTAAACTATTTACCACATTTTTGAGACGCAACCATTGGCCCAGTTCTCGTCTGGCGTCTTGTTAAGATTTTATTTTATTGCATTAAAATGATTTCAACCGAGTGCCAATGAACCTTTGTTTATTGATTGAAACCTTTGTATTGTAAGTAACTTAATATTGAGTATTTCATTATTTTATTTCTTTTAAAGTAATAATAACTTTTATTATATTATGTAAGAGCACAATAGTTCTTCATAATGTATAAAAGTTTTAATTTTCTTAAAATGTTAAATAAACTTTTTATTTTATTCTGGAGAAAAGCCAAATAATATTTGTTTAAAATTTAATCTCCCAGAAAAACAAAAAAAAATGATTTTTTTATAAAATCAATTTGCCTCGTCCCTTGGCGTAATTATTTACACTTTGCTTTTTTATTTGAAATTAGTAAGTTAAATCTTACCAAATCTTACCAGGGGTAAAAATAGGGGGTGGTCCAAAATGTATAATAACGCCCTACGTAATTTATGGACGCCCCTAACAACTTGGTCAAAAATCATTCACTTAACGTCAGAACAACCACTACCAATATGGCGGAATGTCGCAGTCGTTTATAAAGGGACTTTGTATTATAAAATTACTATATATTTTTTTATCATAGTATTATGTTGGTACTAAGAAACTAAGTGAAAACTACTACATAATACATATTATGAACCCTGACTATAGTATATATTCTAACAAGCAATCAGAATATAGACAAACTGACGACAGGCCTAGAGGAAGTTTAACAAGATAATGTTATTACAAAGGGCTGAACATTTCAGAGGTTTATTTACATGGCCTTGCCGCTTTTTCTTATAATTAAGTATCGGGTCTTTGCCCTTTGCTAAATGGGTTCATAGACAATATTTTCAAAAGAAGAACGTTAAGGGAAAGTAATTTATTTTTTCTATGATTTAAATTTTCTGGTAGTTGATTAAGAGTAAGACTAATAGACGCGATGACAACGTCCAAAAATGATTGTTATTTTATGGGTAAAAAGTGAAAAAAAATAGTAGGATAAAAGACATTTGGGAAGGTAAAGGATATAATAAAAATAAGAGAAAAAATTTATTATGGATAATTAAAAGTCGGGTAGGGGGAAGGAAGGGTTTAAGAGTAAAAACGATTTTTCTTGATTTTCGGCAAAACTACAAGTCCTATGAAAAAAGTTAAAGGGCAAAGTTGTAGGCAATAAAAACATCTACAACTTATGTGTTTACATTTTTTTAGATTACCCTAAACCTTACAAAATATAAATTACAAAGTTTTTGGTTTTTAATTATTATTTTCTACAAGAATTTGTTTTTTATACAAAATTTGGTGAAAACGTACCTTTGTATGTTCCAATTACACTGTAAATGTTTTTTATTAAAAAAAATGTATTTTGACTTATTATTAAAAAAGTACCCTCGTTTTCAATCAAAAATTCACGTGTCAAAATATTGGCAAATTTGCAAAAGTCGATGATATGTTGGAATCCTTACTTTCTGATGGTGTAAAAAAATTTATATGTCTATGGTAAATTCTTTTAAAAATGAAAAGAACTTAAATCCGATATTTTAAATCAATATTAGACCAGAATCGATAATTTTTGAAACCGAAAAAATATTATAGGAAAATTCCAGAAAGTATAGAATTAAACAAAATATTAGGAATAATTTAAATTTTGGACGATCTGAGGTCAAAACAAAAGGACTGAGTTTGTAAGGGTAAAACACGGTGTTTCTTGATTTCTGGAAAAACTTTAAGTCCTGTTAAAAAAAGGGGTTAATGCAATATTGTCACTGATCTCGATGGATAGCCAATGCTTGTTACCTGCGCGAAACAAAAGTTAGAATTCATGGGCGAAAAATGAGTTTGTGCTCAAGGATATCGAAGGGGAACGCGCCTGGCCCCAAACGAAGTATCGGGCAGAATCATGTGAATTTATCGCCGCTTTTCCGTTTGAAGGACGTTGAGTCAGTGCCGTATTTAAATAAATTTTAAAAATACAGTTACATCAAAAACGTCTTATACGCTATATGTCAATTGTCGCCGTATTTAAGAAAAAAAGTATTCAAAGCAGTCCCGGATCTAGGAGATGTGAAGGACAAACGGTGAGGGTAAACACGGTGTAGTGTTAACGCCTTGTGTGGGGAGTTGAGCCGAGAAAGGAGCGACATCGAGCCTGTAAGCAGCTCACAGTGTTGTCACATTGAAAGGTTGCATAATCTCGACAATTTATCTTGCTGAATATGTTGGATCTAGTTATGACAATTACCCTTGGTGATATTCTTTCGAGACATTATTAGTGAACAAAGTAAAACTGATAACATTTTTGTGAAACCTATGTGGCTAACTTCATTCTAATTGGTAATTTTTATTTCAAATGGCATCTGTCATGTGATCAAATGATCCCGATCACTTGCAAGGAAAGGAACTTATCACTATTTTTTTTTTTCGTACAAATCTGCCATTCCTTAATCATAAAGTCATTATTTATAAATTATTCAAAAGTACATATAACCTCAAAACTTTTTGAAACAAATACGTACATATATTTTCTACAATAGGATAAAAAAAACTATATAAAACATGTATCGACGCCTTAAGAGGCCGCAGTACTCCTTGGGAACGTCCTTAAAAAAGAATTTGTGGGAATAATAGGACTGCAAACTTAAACCCCACCTTGAGAAATGTTGTAAGAAGACTGTTAATTTTATTTTTTCATACCTTTAAATTGGTCGTTTTAGCCTTAGCATACCACTATAAGTTAAAATTAAAAAAAAACTAACCAGAACAATTAAAATAAGATAAAATATACCGATTGTGTGCCATTTAAAATGTTAAAGTAGCTGGTATTTCCGGTTAAAGTATTGGGAATCATAAAAAACTGCCAACATTAGTTTTGTTTTAAATAATTTTTACTCTAAGATATTTTTATAGTGTAAGATGCTGTACTACTCCATCGACATTTTTCTCAGCGTATTAGCGCTAGAGGACTGGTCAAGGTCAATACGAGGCGTTTGAGGTCACGTGGAAATTCTGTACCCGGCTACTCAAAGATGCCAACGGTCACTGTCGCTTCTATATATTGTTATTCTGGGCTGTTTATCACAAATTGTTGTAGTCATTAATGGCAACATAAAGAGATTTGAAACTTTCCGGTCGACGCTACGCTTAATATCGTTTCAAACCTAGAGAGGCTGGTTATTAAGAGGATGCTGCAGCACGCAATTAGCAACGCATTCAAGCTGCCGTTTTTTAAATATTTTGTTGAGAAAGTTGTACATAGAAAGTTTCTTAAAATTTATTCTTAAGATTATCGGAAAAGTTAATTGATTTATGGTAATGGTAATAATTAACACATTAATTTTAAAATGGCAAAACCCCAAAATAACTAACTTTCCGATAATCTTTGGATCATTTTAAGAAACTTTTCAATAAACAACTTTTTTCTCAAACAAATATTTAAAAACGGCAGCGAATCTATCGCGTAGCTCATTTAACGTGCTACGGCATCCCCTTAATAGTGAAATGCTAAAAAAAGTATATTTTCGCTATTTTTAAGGCAGTCTGGGGTTTTACCATTATTATTTTAAAATTGATTAGGTTTAAAGATCAAATATAATCAACAAAAAAGATTACGCACCAGGTATAACCAAACATACGTTGAAATGTTCCTGTTATAAAAGATACCGAAATTCAAAAAAAACAAATATTTTTGATACGCTTTAAATTTTGTTATTTAATTTGATATCAACAGGGTGTTTTAAAATTTTGTTTAATAATTTGAGAGCAGATTGTACATCAAGAAAATATGAAGAAAACTTACAAATACTTTTTAAACTATTTTAATTTTTTTAAATTAAAATTAAATAATTGGGGTCATCCTAAATTATTGCTTGATATTTGACGGAAATTAGGTCACTTCTTTAAGTTCAAAATAAGCATGAAAAATAATACTAATTATTTGTAAATAATGGTAAAAGCAAAAATAAAAACATGTCTTAGTAAATATTTCTTTTGGACTTTTATTTCAACAGAAAATTTCATTTTTACGTACATTGAATCGCTTGGTATGCGATTTGCGTGAATCGGACGCAAAATATTTGAATATTGGCTTAATGCCAAATTTTCATAAAGGAAATCTGAATAAAAACAGCAAGATAAAATCCATTTTATTATGTTGTTAATGAAAATATCAAAAAAGTATAGTTTGGCATGATGTGTGGGCTTATTTGAATAAAAATTTAATTTTATTTTTAATAAAAAATAAGAGACACGCATTTTTTTATTCTCCATTAAACACTTTTAGGGGGTGAAATGCACCCCTAAAATTTACACCTAAGATTTTTTTTTCAAAATCTTGACAAAAATATGTAGAGGCCTACAGAATACCTGATAAATAAAATAATGGTTTTAATTTCTGCGAAGTTATCTCAATTCGTTCTGAAGTTATTTGAGAAAATCCTATTTAAGGGCGGACTTCAGAGGTGCATTTTACCCCTTAAAAGTGTTTAATGACCGATTAGTTAAATGATATAATTAGCTACGTCGATAATAACCTTTCTTTTAAAATTCCTATACCATCTAAAAAAGTATTCGAAGTCCTCGTCAAAAAGGTACTTAAAAATGTCAGCTAAGATATTGTTAAATGTCGTAAAGAATTTTTAACTGTCAAAGGAAATTTAAACAGAAAAAATAACTTGGTACATAAAGTTTTATTTTAGTGCGGGGTAAATTAGTTATAAAGAAAAGAGATCTTACCTGTAAAATGTAAAAAAAAATCATAATATAATAGTATAGTCCTAAAACACGTCAATAAATTTTAGAGCAAAATTTTTAGTATTTTTTATATTACAAAGTTGGTAAATTACTATGTTCAATAAATTTTTATATACCTATTCAAACTTTAAACGCGTTTTTCTCAAAACCTTATTTTGAAATTGGCGGGCACGATATCTCAAAATGTTATTGACCGATCTTCCTGGAATTTTGCACACATATGCTTAACAACTGTATTTTTTATGTAAACCTCACAAATTAAAAAAATAATAATAATAATATTTTTTTAAAGCAAAAACAATGGAAAAATTGAGTCAAATAGTCATTTAATTTTTTTTTTTTTGAAGCATTGCATTTCTCAGATTTACTTTTTTTTTTATAAAATTGAGTTTTACCGACAAAATATGGCATTATTAAACACAAAAAAGTAGTTTTTAATTTATAAATCACTAGAACCGATGCTGGAGTGCCTGCCGATTAAGTCTACCTCCGACCTTCCTAGAAAAATTGTACGCTTAATTTTGAATAATTTAAATAAAGAAAATATATCTTTTTTATATATAATATTTGAGTAAACTACAATATATATTTTTAAAAATATATAATGACTCCTATATTTAAAAAATCATGAAGATCAATGAAAATTTAGGCATTTACAAGTATCTTCCTCTTTAAGAAAAATAGAACCCTGCAGTTTTAACGAACGTAAGCTCTATTTTTGTCGAACAAAAGATGCCATAAAGAAAGATGTAATAGCCCTCTTCGTTTTTGAGCTACAAGGCGATTTTAAAATTAACAATTATAAATTATTACTTTACAACATTATTAAAAAACTTAATAAAATATTTAACACGAATTTATTTATTATTGCTATTTCACTTAAAATTTTGGTGCATTATTCTAAATAAAAATACAAAAGGTAATTTTTTAAAAGAAAATTTTTACCTAAAAACTAACCCATATACTTACAGAAAAATAATAGAAAACTAAAAACCTAATTTTTAAATTTGTTTAATTAAAAGTGAATATAAAAATTTTATATTAATTGGTGGAGCACATTTTTAGCTTTGTTAAAAATATTTGCTTATTTTTCTTCGACGATAATAAATTTATTAACTTAGCTGTAATACTTAAAAATAAAAACTAAATTTATAAGTTAAGATACTAATAAAAAAGTATTTTAAAAAACGAAGTCACTAATAATTGTTTTTTTAACAAACCGTAGTTTTTTTTTAACTTTGTAAAAACTTATTATTAAAAGAAATAACTTAGATATAACCTTGGCCTTAGTCTAAGCAATGCTTTTAGAATCTTTGCCAATAAACCTAAATTCTTTTAATTAAAAAGGCAATTAATTGTCGTAAAACTTTACTATTAAGTTATACGTTTTAGTTTGTTGACCACAAATTAATTAATACCTCATTTCTTTGTTGGCCTAGAAGTTTTTCAAACTCCTGACTTTTTTAGCTTTTTTTTCGAAAAGCAATTAATCTTAGGCGTCAGAAAAATGAAGTGCCATTAATAAGTTATAAATCAGCTCTATTAGTAAATGAAAAAAAAGTTAACGATTCTTAATAAATTATTGTTTGTAAAAGAAAAATACCCAATAACGAGTAGTTAAATATATTTCTAAAACTACTATTGTAAATTAAATTATATCAACAAATAATTACTAAATTTCAATGCATATTGGTTTGTGTGCTTGACAAATAAAAATATATTTTTTAGGTAAACAAAAAAATAATTGCCAATATATAATTGGTTTTATAACAAACAAATGGTAATTAAGCTAACCTTTCGGTGTTTGTGGAAGAATTTTGTTTATATAAAAATAATTTATTACCTAAATAATAGCACGAGAAAATGTTGGTGCTCTTTTACCAAATTTTCTTGTCAAGTTTTAACCGATTTTGTTTAGCCTTGAAAACCGCAAAGCGTAAGACACAGCGCTTGGCGTAGCGCGTCCGCCTTGGCCGCTGTTTAGTATATTTAATTGCTAAATCGACTAAATAAAACTGGTTTTTAGCGCATGAATGGTTTTATATCTTTTTTCTGATAAGAGAGCACCAACATTTTCGTGTGCCATTATTAAGGTAATAGATTACCAAATATTATTTTATAAACAAAATTCTTGTACATTACCGAGAAGTGAGCCTAATCCTTATTTGTTTATTATAAAACTACTTATTTATTAACAATTTTTTTTAATCCTCTACTTTTTCTTAGCACACCAATCAATTTTTATTAAAATTTAGAACTTCCCAATTTGTTATTCACCTAAACGTTTAAAAAAACTTAATATTTAATCAGAAGTAACCAGAAGTAATGTAGGGTTTAGGGTAAAAAAATATATTTTTTAAATTACATTTTAAATATTCTTTTGGTAATACTTGGGATCTAGAAGTTTTTTGACATAAACTATTTAAATTTATTGTTTCTTTTAAAAGTTAACTACAGGGCACCACCTACACTGCTTTGATTTTTTTTTCTAATAGCGCAAGTTTTGTGTGATTCCTTTTCAGATAAATAATAAACTTTTTTATGCTTTTTACACCAAAAAGCAAACTTTGTTAAAAATCACTTTAAGTAACGACTTAAGGATATTTGCGTTTAAGTTGTTTAGTGCGACCAAAAGTATTTGGAAAAATACTTTATTAGTTTAAAATGTTGTAGTTATGTCCAAATGTATGATTCCGAACACGGCCTGCAGACTACAAAGCACTACCGACAGCGGCAGTGCCATTCACATTACCACCAACACTACTACTTACCCCCGAAGGGGAAAGCAAAATAAGTATAAAGGTATAAATCCGAGCATCGTGGCAAGCTACTAACCGCCGACGCAAGCGCCAGAGCCATTATAATTTCGCGTCGGCGGTTTGCTGCCTGCCGCGATTCTCTGAACCGTACCTTAAAGGTATGAATCCGAGGACTCCGCCAGGTAGATAACCGCCGACGCTAGCAGCAGAGCCATTCATATTTCGCTTTCGCCTTGGGGTGACAAAGTAAGGTATTTAGGGGAGAGGGGAGGAGGCCGAGTTGAATCTCACAAAATCTATCTGTAGGGAAAGGGGTTGTGTGCAAATATCACGAAATTTGAAATGGTCCCACTTTATGGGCCGAGGGCCTTTTTTGCTCTTAAAAAATTATTTCAACAAGAAAATCAAAATTTTGGTTTAAAAAAATGGTGCCTTTTTAAATATAGAAATCTTACGTGAGATTAGGTGACGGGGATAAGAAGGTTAAATTACATTTCAGGTGGGGGGTCGGAAAATTGAAAAAAAAATCACCTCACGTAATTTATGGACGTTTTAAACCTAAAACGTAAATATCTAGAAAACCGTTGCTTAAAGCGATTCTTACAAAACATTTCTTTTTTTATTTTAAATGCACTGTAGACTTTCTTGTTTTGCTAAGATAGTACTGGGTGGCGCCTTTTCGTTGACCTTGCAGGGTATAGTGAAAACTAAAAGAGATGAAACAAATCGGATTGCGCAATCTTGTTCTTAGTTAAAAAAATAATGGTGAAAGTAAATTATGGCTAACTTAATTTGTTTTGGAGATACAAAAAGAGATGTAAATATGTAGGGAAGTTTCAGTGATTTTTGCATAGAATTCAGTGGCGTGCCTATATGTTTTTCATTGACTTTTATTTTAAAGTTATAACCAAAATTCGTTTTTTAATGGAACACCCTGTATATTTTAACAACAAGAGAAAGGTCGCCTTAAGAACCGTAAAAATACCACATTTATTATATTTAAATTGTTACAGTTTCGGAAATATAGCCATCGTCAGGAGTTCAATAATAAAATAGCATCTTTAAAATAAAACACCCGATTTTTTTATTGTTAAAAGAATATTTGAAGACCTTTAAGAATGTACAACATTTAAAATCATGTTTTCTAACAGTTTCAGATATATGAGCTTCAAATTCTTAGGGCGCATATCTACTATTTTTTAGAATTATATGATCATATTTTCAAAACTTTAAGAGATAAATATATCAAATGTGGTATTTTTAAAACTTCCTTAAAATATCTGTGCCACGGTAATATACGTATACTGGGTGTTCCGTTAAAACAATACTGGTGATGGCAATAATTCCGAAACTTGATATAACAAATAAGATATTTCTTATAGCTTTTAAGGAGACCTTTTAACTGATGATAAAATGAACAGGGTGTTCTACTAAAAAAACAACTTTAAATTATGAGTCAATGGAAAAAATATAGGTAGGCCACTGAATTCTACGTAAAAATCACTAAAACTTCTCTATTTACTTTTTTATCTCTAATATCAAGCGAGTTACAAGTCCCTGGCAAAATTAACAAAATTTTAAAAACAATTTGTATTTTCAAAACGAATCAAGTTAGTCATAATTTACTTTTACCATTAAATTTGTTTTAATTGTGTAAATCAGGATTGTGCTATCATATTTGTTTTATCTCTTATAGTTTTTGCTAAACTCTCAACAAAAGCGCCACCCTGTACATACAGGAACGTACAATAAAGTTTAACAGGAACTCAAGAAAGATATCCTAAAATAGACTGCTTAAATCAACTTTCACCAGCAATTTTTTTTTGTAGGTATATAATGTTAACAAATAGAATTTTCTTTTAAGGTAAATACAGACAACCTGACTTTTTACAGCTTACAAATTAATTTGATACAAGCTATTTATTTAAAAACAGTCGCTAATACTTTAAGCCAAACTTAAATTTAATGTTTCAAGCAACACGACATGTTTTGTTTCGTGCTTCCGCAGTACTTTAAAACTAATTAATAATGCAGAAAATTAGCTGGCTAAATAATTTTAAATGAACAGGAGAGAACAAAGTCTGGGAGAATTATTTAATTTTAAATGTATTTTTAGTAAAATACATTAAAAATAGTTGAATATTAAAAAAGAAGCTGAAGGACTCGCCAGGATTAATTTTGTGCCCTATTTTTAACTAAAGTAGAAGCAAAACCCTGAAATTAAATTATTATATTTACTATACAGAGTTTTGGGAAAGTCAACGATATATTGAAAGGGCTGGTGGCACAAATTTCAAAGAACATAAAATAACTTTAGTAAAAAATCGATGGTTTTGGAGATATTGGCACTTTAATAAAATTTTTACAATTTTAAATCACCCAGTATATCACATGACAAGTTTTATTAACGCTTTCGCCATTTTGCATTAAGCAAAATTTTCAGTAAAGATAACTTTTAGAAAAATATAAAAAGTAAAGAAGTTCCAGGTATAGTTAAGTCCATACGAGAACATACTGTAGATTTTTCGGGGAGAACTTTTAGTTTACCTAATGTTAGTTTTTGATCAATAAAGTGGCTATTCAGTGCTAGATAATTAAAATTAAAAATAAAAACAACAATTTCTTTAGGTATGACAATCAAAAATTTTACTACAAAGGACGATTTTGACGAATTTCAAATGCTATTTCTGGATGCTTATGCGGGCACTTTTATTAGTCCGTTCAGAATTATAGTTGACTTTCCGGACACCTTGTAGGTGAGCTGAGTTTATTAATGACAGGGGCGCTCTACATGAGGAAGTTATTAACATTCAAAGATGGATAAAAAACATATTTTATTTCTACCTTTTAATCTGTTGCCATAGTTCCAATAATGTAATTTTTAGGCAACTAAATAACTCTATACAAATGTTTTTTTTTGCCATAGGTAAACAAATGTTTAGTAAGTCGGGGTTATACAGGAGGTGAATTTAAATTTAATTTAATGAGGTTAAACACAGTATTCTGAGAAAAGTCCTGTAAGTCCAGACCTGTTTAAATCTATTTAACCAAAATTGGCAAACCTAGAGAAAACATATCTACCCAATAGCCCTTTAAAAATAAAAAAGATAGGCGCAACAGATAAAAAGTTATTATTAGCTAAAAAGTGTTTAAGTTTAATTTCGCCCACCCTGTATAACCCTTGAACTTTATCATACAGGTTAAAACAGGTTAATATTTTACTCATATTTCAGTAATTTTCTTAAATAAATAAAGTTTTTTATTACATACAAAATGCCGGCATGTCTGTAATTAAAATGCGATTTTATAAAAAAAAAAATGGCACAAGATATGGATTCAAACAACATTTACCTTTTTGTAGAAAAAATTTAAAGAAATTAAATGGTAAAACCAAAATGATAATTTTGTCACCTCTGCTAAAAATGTATAGTCTCGACTTACTGAACAAAAATTTACCTATAATAGAAAGGAGCATTAGTATGAAAGTATTTAGTTGCCCAAATATCTTGGGTACTGTGGCAACGGTTTAAAAATTATAATCAGGTTTTTTTATAATCCATTTTTAAGGGTCAATAACTTCCTAACAAAGCGCGATAGAACTTTTTTATATGATAATAATAGTACTAACATTACTTTAGCTTACTTTATCATCCCTATCATTTATGACCTCACATTTTCGGACACCATTTATATAGTCCAAATTTTAAAAATACCATTTGACCGAATTTTCTTAAGATAAAGAGATCATCGTATCGTTTATTTACTTTAAGTTTAAGTGACCCAAATTCCGAAATTCCAGTAGGGTAATTTTCATGTCAACACTGCACTTATTTTATGCAGTTTTAGTTTTTGGAACTAAATTTGTTATACTTGGTATTTAAAGTGAAAATGTTTTAGCCTTTGCAATAATAAAGCGAAAAATAAATTACTGCTTGCCTATTTATTTACAAAATATGTTTTTAATATGTAGTTTTATGACGAAACAAATTATTTTTTGACTTTAAAGTCGATGACTAAATTTATAGTCTATAGTCTGAAAGTGATTTTTCTGCGAAAAATAGTTCCTGCAATCGTAAAAATATTGTTGTCGGAATTTTAGATTTAGAAAAAAATAATAAAAAAGATATATTTTTTAAATAGTCCCGCACCTAAAAATTGCAATTAAAAAAAACTAAGGGAAAAACTTCGTTTTGTAGCTATACCTAAAAAAATATTAAAGCTGGGAAACGGGCAGAAAATAAATTCAAGTTGGGTGGGCATGGCTAGTTAAATCTTTTTTTTAATTCGCTTTAAAAAAAAGGTTTAACTAACCAGAACTAACCATCCTCATCCCTCCAATATGACAGAACAGCTTATTTCACGAATTACGCAAAATTTTTCATTAACAGTCGTACAAAAATCACATTAATTTTGTATACAGTTTTAAACATTCGTAGAAAAAAATACCGCCGTTAATGCCCTAAAATTTTAAATGACTTGCCTAAACTTTATGACTGTAAAATATTTATTAAGCCGGCAGACAATCTCATAAATTGCAAATTTGCCTAAATAAAAATAAGCACTTAAGATTCAAGTGGTCTTAATTGACGTTGTTTTTATCTCTCAATACAATTTGTCTAAACTGTAAGTCGCCGCCCTTAGGATTTGCGTCAGTGGGTTTATCATTTGCGTCATGCCATTAATAGATATATAAAGGGATAACATAATAATATGCAATATAAAAACAGTTTCACTATTATACGTGGGACGTTCTTGTACATTGTCAGCTTTTACGTCACAAAAACAATTTTTTTCTTGGATGTTTGGGATTTTTTTCTTAAATTAGGTAATTTATTAATACCTACCTAATACATTAGCAAATATTTTTTTAAGCTTTATATATCCGGGTGTGTGGTATGGTAAAGTGTAGATTAGTTTTCTTGTTAGGTAACATTTTTGTTAAAAACGGCGTTGTGGGTTTTCCTGCTGTTATTACTTTATATTAAAAGAAGCAGCAATAACCACTATCCACTCGGTAATTTACGTATTTTAAACCAAAACTTACACAAATGTAAAGTCAAAACTAGTGGTCAAACTATAGTAGTGCCAAGAGGGCACTAGCAATCTTGTTTTTTTTTTCTTAGTAGAAAACCAGGTCATATAGTACCTCTTTTAAAGGCCCTTTGATTCTCTACTGAACGCCACTTTGTTTTTGTAAACAACCCTAGCTGTTCCAGATTTAGAACCATTTGAAATTTGGCCCAAATAGGTACTGTACAAACAATGCGGTTTTAATGGTATATTAGCATGTAAGTCTGGAATAATTGGTCTGATTTTTAAGAACAAAATGGCGTTAAGTAGAGTATCAAAGAGCCTGTAAAATAGGGTGCTTTATACCCCCTTTTACTTTAAAAGGGGGTACTAGCAATTCGGTTTTACGAAGTTTGGCCCCTAGTTTTGACTTTAGATTCGTGTTCAGCGGGAATAAATACGTGACAAAATCATTGTCTGACGGCCAGCGTAGACAACTTTTTTATTTTGGGGACTTGTGTTATCACATCGATTCCACATAAATTAACTAAATTACGCGTGACCCAGGGACTACGTGTCGTAGTTAACAAAAAGGTAATAAGTTTTGAAGTAAAGCAGACTTTTACATTGTTAAAGTGAAAAAACACAAAGTTTAAACTAAAAAGATGTTCCAAATAATTTTTAATTTTTTAACCACTTACAGTGTGGTCCATTAAGTGTAAAACAAAGAAAAAATGTTTTGTTTGCAATTTCTTCAAAAATTATTTATAAAAGTAGTCATGGTCTTATACTGTTAAACAGTAGTTATTTTTAATAAAAGGTAAAACATATACAGAGTAGGTCAAAAATCTAAAAACCGCTTAAAAGTAACGGACCCTTATTTCTAAAAATGCAACATAATGTTAAAAAAAAAAGATATTTAGAATTTACCAAGTGATGGTTTTTTCTTCAAATTTAATTAATTTATTTTTTATTTTGAATTTCCTGCATGGATTTGGAGGAGCTGGAAAAATCCTGCAGTGCAGCCGCACGGCTTATTTAAAAATATTTTTTTTATGCGACCATAAAGATCAAAGGCAGCGCTCTCACATTCTCCGGTTTCCGCTGACCGCAGACGCTTGGTATTGTGGCCGTAGCCTTATGGATGCATAAAACAATTTGTATTTTTAATTAGACGGCGGCAATATTCCTAAGCAAAAAGCCCTGCCGCTACCGCCAGAATCAAAAAAATATTATTCGCAAAAAGAAACGTTTCTAATGTATATAAACTGGTTTTCAAACGCTGTTTACCACAAAATATTGTAGTCAGTACCGGCTTCAACAGTACAAAGATTTGATACTTTCCGCTCGGCGCTTCCACTTGGTATTATGGCCGAGACCTAAGAACTGTTATAATTAAGTATAAATACCATAAATAGTATTTAACCAAAGGTATGGAAAAAGATAGAAAAATAGAGTTAGGGCCTTATTTCATTAAAAAAATAACCCCAATATTTTTGACACTCCCTGTTTAATGAATTTTTTACTTTACATGATAGCACTAATACATCTATTATTAATAACTAGCCCCAAAAATGTATTTTAAAAAAAACAAAGGGGTTGCCATTATACAAGGTGTGTCAAAAATTAATTTTAATATAGCCTTGACCATATTTTTATAGACAACTCTGTAGCAATATATTGTTTAAATACTATAGTGAATATAAAATATTTTTATCCATTTATCCTGTAAACAGATTACAGATAACTATTAAATTTTGCCCCTGTAGAATAAATTTCTCGTCAATAATTAATAATACAGAAATCAGGAGCACTTTCGATTAAAAATTTTGGTGTTAAACACGTTCGATTAGGATAATTTTTTAATAATAAAAATAGCTCTCAATGGCTGCTAATATATTGTGTCTATAAAAGTACTAAAAAAATAGAAAAATATTGGTATTTGGATGTTTGATTAGTCGTTAAAGGTTTTTTACGTCATTTAAAAACTTTCCGTGTTTAGGTATATCTCTAATAATAATAAATGTATTAAATTAAAAAATAAATCTCGGTCGTAAATATTATTTTATACAAAAGGTATTACAAATGCGAGAAGAGAGAAAATAAAATTTGCAAAAGTTTTTATTTTTTACTTTGGACAAACCACGGCTTAAATCCTAAATACTAACGTACCGTGGGTGTCTTAAGCGAGGTAAGAGGAAGTTTGTTGACACGGGATTTAAATACTTGAAGATTTGGGGGGAAGGAAAGACCTCCGCGGGCAGCAGGTTCCACAATCTAGAAACTCTAGGGATAAAGGAACGAACAAAGTGAGAAGTTCGGGCCCGTCCAGTTGGACCGTATAGGGATGCATACGCGCGGAACCAAGAGTTTCTCTGTTGGGAACCGTAAGTGGAAGAACTATACTGGACAATTCTTTAGAGCAGAAGCCATGGAAGTACCTATAAAAATGCGATAAATCCCCACAGCCCGACGATGGGCAAGAGAGGGAAGCCTTCTGTAAGTGAAGGTTCATTAATGAGACGAATAGCTCTTCTTTGAATAAAATCAAGAATGCTTAGGGTTGTGGGGGACGCCATGCCCCAGATATGGGAACAATATTCCAAGGGAGGTCGGATTAGGGACACATATAAAGTGTATAAATTAGAAGCGAAAAATACTTTTTGGCTCGAAAGAGAAATCCAAGCTTTTTTGAAGCTGCCGTGGCTATAGATACAATGTGTTTATGTCAGTTAAGGTTACTTTCAAATGTGACGCCCACAAGATTGAAGGTGTCTTTGCTCTGTAAAACTTGACCGCTCATAAGTAGAGGAATTCTTAAAATTTAAAACAAAATGTTGATGATGACGGCTCGAAACTAAAACATCGAATATTAAATCATAAAATAACTAAACGTTGTATCTGCATAATTCGCAAACCTTGTATCTTCATAATCAAAAATTTTATAAAAGGTAAGAAAAACGTTTTCTTTAGTCTATAAGTAAGTGTACATCGTAGGAATAAATTTGAAAAAAGGAAAGGATATGACAAAGACAAGGAGAGCAAACAAATAAAAAGATCCTTTTAACCTTACCTTTATGATATTTTTTTAAATAATTTTATTTAATTAAAAAAGACAAAATAATAACAAAACTATTTAGAAAGTACTATCATAACATTTTCCCCAATATTTCTTTTACACACTTATTAGCTGTTTTTAAAACCTTTTCCAAACCACTGAACCCAATGCAAATCGGTTTAAAAACAGGATTGACTTATGACGTTCACTTTAATCCTATTCTTAAACGAAAATAGGTATATCCCAATTTTTTATCGAATTAAGTGTTATCCGATCGGTTAAATCGGATTCAGTATAAAGATGTACACGTACTCTATGATTAAAAATGTAAAATGTTTAATTAATTGCTACCTAATAGTTTTATTATTATGATTGGGTGCATAGGGATTTGGGTAATGTTCTTTTATTGTTTAGTTAGTGGATGGAACAAAAAGTTCAATTTCAATTAAATCCGGAGTAACGAGGGTAGCAAATTAGGGTAACGACATGTAATATTTGTTTTAAAATATCCCTTTAAATGACTTAAAAGAAAAATAAATAAAAGCTTGTAATATAGCAGTACTATCATGTAGCAAAAAAAAAATAAAGTCTGATATTATATAGGCTGTCTTAAAATTTTTAAAGTTATAAGCATATCTTTAAAAGATGATGCAATATACATAGTTAAATAATATTTTAAAAATCTACTTTTGTTTTTCAAATTTACCCATTTCTTTATTATCAATTTAATATTTTATGTATCTAAAAATAAATATTTAAACCAATTCAAATTCCTTAATAATAAAGAAAAATAATCTTTAAATAGTACGAGTAGGAATGGTCTCAAATATTACGGCAACCTAGTTGGGTCTAATTTTGGTGTACGGGGATTTTTCAGGGCACTAATAACATCTTCAAAAGAATTTTTGGTCAAAAACGTTCTGTACTTAATATTTTCACTTAACATCACATTGATTAAGTGTAAAAATTAAACAAAAAACAAAATTTGATTTATAATAATATTAAATACAAACATTAATTAATTAATAAATAAACGCTTTATTCTAGGTAACACAATGCTGAAATGTCTAGCAAAAAAGTGTTTTAAAGTTATTCTTGTTGCTTTTATTGCATAAATAATTAAAATTTCTAAATATTTATAAAACATTGGTTGTTTTTTTAAATTTAATTACCATTTTTAAAAACAGGAAATAGTAAGTAGTATAATTGGATCGTCAGTTAACACATACATTTTTCCAAATATAAAATTGAATGGTAAATTCCCTCAAGGTCGATCTATTTTAAAGTCAAGTTCCGAAATATTGAGTAACTTTATTGTAGGTCATAAATTAAACATTGGGTATATGTTATGACTTAAAATATCTATGGACATAAATCTATATTTGAACGACATTGATTATATTTTTAAACTTAATATGACACGAGATGTTTTAAGTAAGGATAAAAATAATTAACTTTAAATAGTACTTTATTTATATTAACGGCAAATTAAAAAGTTGAAATCATGTAAAATATTCTGGAATAAGATAGCACTGGTCTGCCACGAAATCCTCCTTTAAATAAAAATACGATATACTATACATAATCATTAGTTTTAGGCGAAGAACCAATTCTAAAACGGTATTTACCAATCGGTTATGTTGACGTTTAAACAATGTATTATATGTCAAAGTTGTCACCAATTATTACCGCGGTTATAATTGGTTGAACGCCTAAAATTGATGAATGCATTAAAGGTGCTAATTATTATACATTTTAGTCCCTGGACCAAAATTAAAAGCAATTAAAAGAATTAATTAAAAATTCATATTTATGTAATATATCTACTTATCAAATTTTATTTTAATATTTTAAATATTAAAAAAATTAAAGAGGTGAGCCACTGGCTAGGTAACCCAAAATTAAGGGTGAATTTTCTTGAGAACTACTTAACCGATTTTGAAAAACAAAAGTGCATTACGTAGAAAATTGGATACCTTTTAAGATTTGGTATAACTTGACTCCTGTTTCATTTAAATTGTTCGACGTTTTAAAAAATAAAAATTAAAATGGACGTTTTTAGATTTTCTCGTAAGTGTACTAATACCGGACTCGTAGGATGTGGCTCGTTTTAATTTGAATTCACTGTATACAACAAAAGTTTATTCTTTGAAACCAAAGACAATTATTAGTAAAACCAAAATTGCCTTTGGTGATACCCTTTTATTATAAAAGCCTATACTACTATATTAAATGCAGTAATTAAAAAAACCTGTGTTGTTATGATATTTCGAAAAAATTATTATGTCCACAGTTTATTTCTAGGAAATTATTAAATTATTGCAAAAACGAGTGAAAAGCGGCTGTTTTAAGTTTGATAGCGTTATGCCGTTAAGATCACGGGCAGCAGATCTTTTAATGTTAGCATAGTGCTCTCACACTCTCCGCTCTTCACTCTCCGCTCACCCACTGCCGCTTGGTATCGTAAGTAGCCGGCCTCTTAGGCTACGATAATTTAATTAAAGAACTAGAACATATATAAAACGAATTATTTCAAGAATATATAAAAAGCATTTGTTGTTTTCTATCTATGCCAGAAACTGGATCACTTTCTAATTTTTACTTTTATTGATTGACGTAAAAAAGCTAACGATTAAATTATTTTCCACTTGTATCTACTGGGATTTGTAAATAATCTGTATGTTTTATTTTGGTATAGGAGTCATAGGTGCAAAATTAAAATCAAAGTGGTATGCAATGACGTAAAAAAGTCTGACAGTTAAAAAGTGCTTAAATAAATCCCTATTTTAAACACGACATATTGGCTTCCACTCAATTTTAATATCCAATGAGTTAAAAGTACATATAAAAAGTTTAAATTAGAAGCTGAATTATTTTTGCAAAAATATGTAAAGAAAAATGCACTTCTCACATATTATTATCGCATTTATCGACTTTTTCCATAAGCTTAAATAAAAATGCTTTAATTTAAATGTCCATATCTCTTATAATAATTAAGTTATTGAGACAATTTAAAAGAAATTGTTAAGGAAATGTAAAGGTTTAACTTTGGCATAGCTATTGTCATTCACTATTAAAAAAACATCCTACAGAGTAATTTGAAAAAATAATAATTTTTAATCGCCCTGTATAATGTGCTGTTAAAAGGGAGTAATGTTATTTTTGAATAGATTACCCAAATCCAATATTTTATAATCACATATTTAATTACTCCTTTTTAACCGCACATCATATAGGGCGATTAAAATGTATTCGTTTCTTTCAAAGCTTTTTATCACCCTGTAGAGATGTATTGTTATAACTATCTTTTCTTAATATTTTGGTTTTTAAGTTGTCTTAATAAGCTAATTTTTAAAAGAGATATAGCCATTCAGGCTTAAAACAGACGAAGCGGTTTTTGTCAAGTCGGCAATGAAGAGATGCAAAACACACCAGTCGGCTAGCCGATTCGGCCATGCCTTTATGTTATTAGTATATTACAAAACAGACGACCTGGTGCGGCAGCTAGCAGTCGCAGTTCGCCGACTCATGTGTTTTTAGTCCCAGAGCTAGAGAACCCTTCGAGTAACGTTGGGCCTGAAAGGCTAAAAATTTGTATAGTGATGAGTCATAGCATGCAAAATACGATAATTATCACCTGGCAAGCATCAGCCCTGCACATCATCACCCGTATATTTTTGAAAGTTTAAAATAATAAAAAAAAACCCAAAGCTGTAAGCTTAAATTTTTTAGGATTTAGTTCATTCATAGTTAGTTTTGAAAAAATAATTAACATGCGTTATCAATGACCACAAGTACCTACAAGGCGATCTAAAAGTTGTGGCTGTTTGGATGGCCATATTTCCAAAACTAATGATTTTAAAGATCTTTTTAACGGTGACACTGGTAAAAATATACAGAGTGGATTTTTCTTAAAGGCATCCTGTATATTATATTACTATTAAAAATATCTTAAAAGGACTTTAGAAACATACCACATTAGAAACATCTAACTTTATTATTTTTGAAAATATGGCCATTCATATCACCCACACCTTTCAGTTCACCTGGCAGGTAATTGTGCTCATCGAAAACGCCTGTCAACTTGTTTTTTTAAACTTTACTATAAATAAACTAAATTCTAGAAAATATCAAGCTTACAGCTTCAGGTCTTTTATTTTTTTTTAACTTCCAAAAATATACAGGGTAATGATGTGCAGAGCTGATGCTTGCCTGTTGATGACTGTCGTACTAAGCATGCTATAACTCATCACTATACACATTTCCAGCCTTACAGGCTTAACGTTACTCTAAGGGTTCACTACAACGACGTATGGACCCAGCGATTCATTCATAATTTTGTGATAAACATTAAGCCAACAATCCTAATAGGCAAAGGGGGTGAGACAAGCGAGAAATGAAAATGGCGGACTTACTTTTTGACCTTAGTCGATAGTATGCACCCAACGACGTTGGTCTCTATTTACCTGTGAAAAGTGAAGTGCGGAAATGAATAGTCTACCCTTCTACAAACAAAGCACTGCCTACCCATATTGTCTTTAAAAACACTTTCTAATCACCAAGAAACACCAGAAAATGCACAAAAAACGCATTAAAAGCTTTATTTGATCACTTTTGGCTTTACAAATGACAGAAACCAACATAAATGACAAAGCAAAGGGGGCGTCACCCACAAGCGTCTAGGAAAAGTTCATTCATGTTTTATTTACGATGGAGTAAAAATCCCTGGGCGGCGTGGCCGCGATTAACGAACAATACGTGATTTTCAGAATTTTGCTTTTTTAAAAAGATAATAACTTATAATATTTGAACATATTTTTATTATGATATCTAAATATGATAAAAATATATGTAGGTATTGTTTATTTAAAAGTTATATTACAAAATTCTTTAATATAGAGGCTTATTTAACATCTACTTGTGGTTAGTAAGTTTAGAATGGAAAAATTAAATTTGGCAAACCGCATTTTAGCGCTTTTACTGTAATGTATTGATGACAACAGCTCAAACGTAAACAAACCTGGTCCATACGTCGTTGGTTCACTAGCTCTCCTACTATTTGCACCGCTTTGTCACTGACTTGGTAAAAATCTCTTTGCCTGTTTTAAGCCTTAAATTAGAGCATTTTTTCATTCAGCTTATGAAAAAATCGAGCATACGCGATATTTTTGAAGGAATTGTTGATAAGTTTTTGGATATTTTGAAGAAATGACAGTTCGATTAACCTGACTAGCAGAGGCTAAAACAAATTTCATATAAAATTGGTATTGCATCAGTAAAACATGGGTCCATTTATTATTTGTGCATTGTTAGGTTATATGTTTATCTAACCTATGTATTGGTTTAAAATGTTGAACTAACTATTTTTACCAAGTTCTGAGAAATACAAGTCTGTATCATGTTTAAACCATATTGTAAATTTAAAATAAAATTGGCTTTAAAATCTCGATATTATATGTTAGTGATAGTAATAGGTTTTTGTTAAGCTCTGCGTTGTTTAATAAAGTAATTTATTATAATAAAATGTAAAATTTATTATAAAGAAAAATATTTAATATGTATATAAAAAAATAATGTTAAGGTAAATATGATATAACCTTAATGTTTAATATATCATTAAATTTGTATTAAAACCGCCTTTTAAATTTAAGTATTAGAATATCAAGAACGTATTAAGAAAAAAGTTGATAATGGTGGCCCGAAATCAAAACGTCGCATTTAAAATAACATTAGATAGAGTGAAAAAAGTGGCAATGCAAGCAAACAACTTATTTTAAAATTTGATTTTAAATAACACAACAAAAAAAAACAATTGTTTTGTTTTTCTTATTCTTCGAAAAAACTCAAATCTTTTAACCCTCTAAAATACTCAAGTCTTTTAAACTCTCTAAACAGTCTATTATTAGACAAACTAAATCTTAATTTTTCTTTTAACCGATTCCTACCATCTCCAAGATGTCCACACTGGTCCCTTTTATCCTGAACATGTATAATTAAGTTAATGTTAAATTAAAAAAAAAAAAACAAAAGCTTTAACTTTACTTTAACTTTTAGTAAAACAAATTCTGTATATTATTACAGACATGCTGTTTTTGCTCCTGATAAGATAAACTTATATGGTATATAAATAATAATATACCCATTAAGCTTCAAACAGCTAATACAAAAATACACAAATTATACAGTTTGTCCAAAATAGGTAGGGAATGTATTGGGATATTGAAAACAATAAGAGATAAAAATATGGTTACTGGTATGGGGAAGTTGTAGGCCCTATAACCATAAACTCATTACTGTTTTTACGTAGAATTCAAAGGCGTACCTATATTTTGTCAATTTACTTTTATTTTAAAGTTATTATACAAAGTTGTTTTTCTCTTATATATCATTAGTTGAAAGGTATTCTTAAAGTCTAAAAGAAATTCCACATTTGATGTATGTAGTTTTCAAGAATTTCGAAAATATAGTCATTATCAGGTATTTTTTAACAAAACACCATGTATATTACATTACTGTTGCAAATATATTTTACAAAGGTTTAAGAAAATACCACATTTAATATATATTTATCTCTTATATTTTTGGACATACGAAACTAAAAAATTGTGGATATACGCATTAAGATTTGGAATCTCATATTTCCGAAACTGTTAGAGAAAATCATTTCAAATTTGATAAATTCTTAAAGGTCTTTAAAATATATTTTAACAGTAATAAAATATGCAAGTTGTTTTATTTTTAAAAGGCCATTTTATTATTGCCTTCCTGATGATGACTATATTTTCGAAAGTCTGACAAAATAAAAATATCAAATGTTGTATTTCTTTACGGCTTTAAAGAAGACTTTTCAATTGGTGATAAAATATACAGGGTGTTCCATTTAAAACAACCCTACTTTGTGTTATAACTTTAAAAGTAAAGTCGATTAAAGAAATATAGGTACGCCACTGAATTCTACGTATAAATTTCTAAAACTTTTTTATTTACACTTTTCTTATATCTCTAATTTTAAGCAAGTTACACGTGCCTGGCCAAAATAAAAAAAAATTGAAAAACACTCTGTATCTCCAAAACAAATTAAGTTAGCCATGATTTACTTTTACCATTAAATTTGCTTTAAAAATTGAAATGGAAATTGTGCAATCAGATTTGTTTTATTTCTTTTAGTTTTCGCTACACCCTGCAAGGTCAACAAAAAGGTGCAACCCTGTATAATGGTTTAATTATATTAATTAAAAACTAATAAAAAAAAGCAAAAACAAAAGGAATTTTATACCATACGTAAGTTAAATGACTAATCGTAATTGTTCACTATACTTGTAGGAAATAGTCTTGTTTCATGGATTAGCAATAATTGGTTTTAAAACCTAATTGCGTAAAAGATCAATTAAATGTATTAAATTAAATATAAATCATTGTAATGGTTGTAGGTACATGTGTTGTCAATTTATATTTACGTAAATTCTAGATTTAAGTTTTTGTTAACATTGTTGCCACATTGAAATTTTTCAAATATTTTGAAGAAAAGCATCCCTATTTTGATTTAATTATTTAAATTCTACGCTAATTTTTTTTTCTAATGACATAGCTGAAAATACTGGTAATTTTTAAAATGGCGACAACAAAACATTTATTTGTGACATCCAAATCACTAACTTTATAAATAAATGACATACAGACTGTCCACGGATGGGGACAAGAGGACAAATGGATCTAAATCTTCATTTTGAAAAAAGTAGTTCTTTATATAACATTTTTGCTTGTAAAAATGTTTGCAAAGAGAAAATGTGGATTTTGTATACAGGATTCGCAAAGAAATTACATATATATGGAAAATATTCCTCAGGACTAAATTTATTTGAAATATGGTTTGTTATTTGTCAAGCAAAATATTATAGGGAAAATTTATTTGAAATAAGGTTTGTTATTTGGCAAAACGACATAATCACTTTTGTTTACAGCTTTCTATCTGTGCAGCATTGAACGCCTTGAACAAGCAGGTCGTTTGAAAGCAAATTACAAAATTGTATCTAGGTCAGTTTGTTATGGAATTTAGAGAAAGCAAATGTTTAAACAGCTCTGAAGTTAGTTTCGTAAAACTTTTCGATACTCCTATGACATTATCAAAGTCAATTAAAATGATATTTTTAATAAATGTTCTTAATAATATTTTGCCTAAAAATGAAAAATAAAGGTAGCTTGCTCGCGGAGAAAAATCATGTTTTTCAAGTTTTTGCGTACCCTCTATAAAAAATCAAAATTTTTACTTCGTGAATCATATTTTTTACAAGCAATAAATGAAATAATTTTTTTGTTCATTTGTAGTCTTGTAAACCACATCCGTGGACAGTCTGTGTATAAGGCCGCCATCCTTAAAATGAAAAACATGTCATGAAAAAAAATGTGTATATTAAAAACATAATAAAATAGGGGTGTCACCATTTAAAACGCTAAAAAAATTCTCGTCAATTACTGTTACAAACTGAAGTTATGAAATGTAAGTAATGTAATAAAGAAGATAAACAAGAAAGAATATGGCTTTAAATCTCTGTAAAAATTAAACCCGTACTTGAATAAAGTTAATATGCTTTTGGTCTAGGTAGTATTTTAATTTTTACAAGATATTTAACTTGTAGGTTTTTATATTTCATTAATTTAATTTATTAAAAATGTTTAAAATTCTATATTTCTTTTAATTTAAAAATAAATATTTTTATCAGTAGTTATTCGTTATTAATATGGTGTTGTCAAATTGTAAAATTAATTGAATTTAAACATTGGCCATCAGAAACAATGATTTTTAATTATTTAAAAGATCCTCATATAAATATTTTTCAGGCACGTACGTATGTATTTTTTAATAGATATTTATTATGTTTACTTATTAAATACGTTTACTATAAAATATACACATTTCTTGGTTTTTAGTTTAAAAAACAAAGTTAAGGAATCAGTCTTGATATAGGATTAGATTCAACTTTTAAATTTCCAAAACTTCATCAAAAATTAAAATTTTAAGAAAGGCTAAAGAGCGACCTAAAAATGTTTGTAAAAGTCAATGGCGAAAAACAAATAGTTGACCTTATTTACACACGTCAATGTTAAATTTGTTTTTATCGACTTTGATGCACAACCTTCTTTCTTGTCGGGAATAATATTGATTTAGATTTTTATGAATACTTTCATATGGCGGTAAAATCATCCAAAATAACTTAAAATCTTACCAAGGTTGGATGCTACTAAAATAGTTTAGTGTGTAGTTCACTTCAACGTGTCTTGTGACGTTGTTATTAAATGGAAACACTTTCTAATTATTAATTTTACGAAAAAATATGCCTGTTTTTACAAAGTCCTGCTTTAAGAAGCTAAATTTTTGCAAAAATATTTTTATGTTGAATATACAGGGTGACTCTCGAAAGAGACTGTTTACAAGTTCGAGAAATAAAATTTTACCACTTCAAGTGATACTAAATAGTATCCATAAACGCCTAAAATAGAATTTAAAATTTAAAAATAAATAACATCTTTGACCTTAGTAAAAAGAAAAATGTCAATTTTTAATAAAATACACAATAACTTATTTATTTAAAGGTTTATCCTTTATTTTTGTTTCTTTTTTACCATTGTATTTATGGGTACTTTTTAAAAGAAGCTAAAGTAACTTATTTATTTTTTTGTCAAAAACAAAGTTAGATACAAAAAAATTAGAAAACTAAAAAGTTGCATTTTTAATTAATCGACAAAAAATATAAAAACTTTGTAACAAGTCAGTAGCGTACTTTTTCTAAATAATATCGGCTGTAGTGGACCCTGAGACGCCACTGGACCATAACAATCTGAATCTGGATAAAGCTTTACAAGTGGTACCTTATTGCATTAACTATGTGTGCCAAATTTTAAGTTTTGTAAGATATTTTTAAATTTTTACTTTTTTAAAATCTTTTACCCAGTATATAGAAATTAGGTTATTTCGGACATATGTTTATAAAAAATAATTAAAATACATAAGAAAACGTCCATATAGGTTTCATACCGTAGTTGGAAAACTCTGTATATCAAAAAAAAAAAAAGCGATTTGTCAAATCAAAAAACAAACACAAAACTTAGCCTGGTGTAACGAAGAAAATTATAGGACTTTTTCTGTTTGTCATCATATACTTTACATTATCAAGAGTAACCTTAAAATTTACAGGGTGCGTAATAAAAAAGTTATGCAATTTTTTCTGTCGGAATTCCAAAATTTAAATATGCAGGATCAACTCGGGAGGTAATAAAATGCCTTACTAACAGGCCAGATATTTTTTAACTTTCGCATAAAAAGGGCAGTAAGGTAGATATTCAAAAATATAAAGATTTAGCTTTTTAAAAAATTCTTTTACTATAATTGACAACTTAGAATCTCTTTGAAACCAGCCATGCACATCTAACAAACAAATATTGTTGTTGAAATTAATTTTCTTACAAAGCAAGTCTATATTAATGGGCATTTTATGTATAGTTAATAATAAAACAGTTTTCCATTTGGTAAGAACTTCCGAAGACAAGCTGTATGTAAAACACTTATATTAGTTTATAGAATTTACTCTTTAATTATCACCTAAAGGATAACAAAAAAAACATTATATAGAATTTGAGCTCTAGTTTTTATTAAATAAAGGTACCCAGCTTACTAATACCGCTTTAATTTATTAAAAAATTAATACCGTTTACCTAAAAATATAAGATAATAACAAATAAAAAAAGCCCAATTGGTCTGTCTTCGTATATCCAGAATTCTTTTTCCAAAAATGAATACCAAACTAAGGCATTTTGGTTCTTGGGGTTGGACCGTGTCAAATTGAACGCGTTTAACTACGTTTCGTCTTCGATTATACGAGGCATCATTAGGCATTTTTGCTTTGCGAGATTAGATTACTGAATTTTTAAGAAAGTAAATATTAGTTATTATAAATTTGATGTGGTCCGAAACCAAGAAACAAGATTTCTCAGTTGTCCGAGACCGTGAGAGCTTTTATTCTGAAAAGAAGCAATTGTTGTGACTATTACAGATAGGAATGTTATTACTGATGAACAGTTGGACTCTTTAAACAATACCTAAATGTATGTATGTCCACCCTAGGACTTAACAATAACACAAATGAACAACAAATTTTTAGAAAATAGAAAGTCGTCTATAGCAAATGCTTTTGCTTCTTAAAATAATAAGATTTGCGTTGAGAAACATCTTTTGTTCTACGCAGCCAGTGGCGGATTTACATATTTGCCGCTTCCAAATTTTATTATTTAAGTCTACAATCATATAATAATTCTTAAGAGCAAAAAAACATACTTATAGTCAAGGCAATGAAGTACTAGAAGAGGATAAGAGTTAAAAGATTTTTTAGAATAAGATGAATTGAAATGCTACACTTCCAACAACCAGATCATCATAAAAATGATTTTGCATTCGATCCTCAAGCAGACTCAACTTTGCATTATCATCAACTTTGTATTATAAATTGGTAAATGTTTAATTTTACACCTAATAAACTTGTATTTTAAGTCTAAATCCAATGACATATAATACATTCTACATTATTTATGCGACGCTTCGAATCAATAAACCACCATTTATTTTTTTTTCATTACAATACCGCCAATTTTATCCTCAAATTTTCTTTTGCAGGTAAGTATGCATCAATTTTTTTATGACAGACTGCCATAAAGTTAATGAAGTCGCTTAATTAAATTAAATGTTTTATTTTAATGCATATATAAAAAATATATGTAATTTAGATTTATTCTTGTAGCTTGTAAGTTGAATTATAAATAAATAAAAACGATAAAAATTAAAAGTTATAGAAATAAAACAAAAATAATTTTACGATCCTTTGGAATAAAATCGTAATTTTTAAATACCAAATAGAAAATGATGATTTTCGGTTCGAAACATTGCATAAATGTAAAGCGTGATATAAAGTTGAATTTAAAACTAAAATACGAGTTTATTAGGTTTAAAATTAAATATTCTGCCAATTTAAAAAAAAAACAAAGTTAATGATGGGCACTCAAAGATGAAACGTTGGATCTTAAATTTAACGACATCTTTTCATATAACAGACAAAGTGGCAATAAATGTGTCATTTGTTTTAAAAATACCTTTTAAATAAACTGAGAAAAAAGCTGTTTCGCAAAATAGCGTTTTTCTCCGGATAATTTCGAAATTTCTGCAAATTTTAAAAGTTTTTAAAAGAATTATTGTGAGGTATAAAAATACGCAACATTGTCCCTCTTTAACCAACTTATCGTCTCAAGTCTTACCGTCCCCGAGATCCTAATGGCGCCCCTTAAATTTATAACACCCTGTAATGATTACCATTTTTGATATTTATTTTATTCTCATTTAAATTTGAATTTTGGATTCCAATTTACAGTGCATTGTATATTATATTTAAGTTATTTTATAAATATTAAGTATTTAACTAAGGATCGTTGTACCTATCTATCCATTCTAAGGACGTGGGTAAAAGTTTGTTTTTATTGTACCAAGTACAATGTGTTGTATGTTCAAGTAAATAAATTTATCGTTTTACAAAAAATCTTACCTTAAAGATGGCACCCTACTTTCCGAAGTAAGAACATTATTTTCCATCGACCTCATTCTTGTATATCTTATTGTCTGGCTTTCCTGCTGTAACCTTAACCTCTATCTCCCGCACTAGATTCTCGACTATGTCTTATTGACTTCTCGCGAATGGCTATTGAACCGCTTAAAATAACCCAGGGAACTAACCTGATCCGAATATTATACTTAGCACGGTTTCAATGCGATTGACGTTGGCTTTTACTGCTGCATGTCGTTCGACCCCACCCACTCTAATCAGTAAAAATTCAGGAATATATTTACGTCATAGGTGGATGGATAAAAAGTTTTTGTTAGAGAATAAAACTTTTATATTGATATTGAATTTAATTAAGGGTGAATGACAGTTTCTTAATTGCGGCGGTTGTGGTTGCGGTGTCGTTTTTTTTCTATTCCGAGTTGAGTCACCTATTGAATAATTAAAGAGTCAGCTTAAAAAATGTTGTAACTTACAAATAACGTAATATAGAGTTATTTATTGGAGACTATCATATGGCACCAAAAAAGTTGAAAAAGTTGAGAACCAAAAAAAAGAGCTTTACCTCTTCCGTTGTATCTAGACCCATATTAACCAAATTTCTTCGGGGATTTTTTTGCTTCGGGAGAATAGTCCCCTCGGACCGCCCCCTTAATTCAACGCTTACATTTTTTTGCGCTATGTCGGTGGTCAGTTTGTCTTCTTCCTTGCAAAATACATTAAATTGTGTTAAAAAGACGCAAATGAATTGCTCGGTCTCAAAACAATTAGGTTTTTTTTTGTTTTGGCTTTGGCATTAGCCATACAGCCATTCGCAAGTATTTTATATTTTCTTTATCTTTGGACAAACTACGAAGGCTAAAAGCCTAAATACTAACGTTACCGTGGGTGCCTTAAGCGAGGTAACAGGGAGTTTGTTGACATGGGACTTAAATACTTGAAGATTTGGGGGAAAAGAAAGACCTCTGCGGGCAGCAGGTTCCACATTCTAGTAACTCTAGGGATAAAAGAACGAATAAAGTGGGAAGCTCAGGGCCTGTTTAATTGGACTGTATAGGGATGCATACGCGCGGCACCACAAGTTTCTCTGTTGGGAACCGTGAGTGGAGGAACTATACTGGACAATTCTTCAGAGCAGATGCTATGAAATTACCTATAAAAAGCGATAAATCCCCCACAGTCCGACGATGGGCAAGAGAGGGAAGCATTTCTGTAAGTAAAGGATCATTAATAAGACGAATAGCTCTTCTTTGAATGAAATCAAGAATGCTTAGGGTTGTGGGGGACGCCATACCTCAGATATAAGAACAATATTTCAAGGGAAGTCGGATTTGGGACACATACAAAGTGTATAAATTAGAAGGGGAAAAATACTTTTTGGCTCGAAAGAGAAAGCTAAGTTTTTTGAAGCTGCGGTGGCTATAGATAAAATGTGTTTATGCCAGTTAAGGTTTGTTTTCCAAATCAGGTTTAGTGATGGGTTTAGGAACCTGAAAACTGGAGTGAAGGGTACTATCGTCGGCGAAACTATAAATGGAATTAGTAGTGGACGAGAGAAGGTCGTTGATGAAAAGAAGAAACAATGTTGGTGACAGAACTGAGCCCTAAAGCACTCCAACATTTACTTGGTGAAAGATTGAAGAATGGCCGTCCACAATAACTGATATACGTCGACCAGATAGATAACTAGAGAGCCAAGTACAGAGTTTAGTTGAAAGACCATAGGAGGGAAGTTTATTAAGCAGTGCGGCATGCCAGACCTGGCCAAAAGCTTTGGATATATCAAGAGCAACGATCTGGGACTCGAAGGAAAAAAAAATCTGCTGTAGATCTTTTGTGGCGAAATCCATACTGCCTGTCAGCTTGCAAAATTTTGTGTTTTTGTAAATATTTAAGAATTTGTGAATTAATGAATTTCTCCATTACTTTACAAAGAACGGAGAGGATTGAAATTGGTCTATAGTTAGATGGAAGAGATTAAGATCCTTTCTTGGGAATAGGTTGAACACGTGCAGCTCCGGAAAGATACCTGTTTCGTAGGAAATTCGAAAGAGCCGAGTTAAGATTGGTGCAAGTTCTAAAGCACATTTTTTTAAAACGACTGCTGGTATGCTGTCGAGCTCAGACGATTTTTTGGTGTTAAGAGAAGAAAGTATACGCTTAGTTTGTTTCACCTTAAAAATAATATCGGGCATTTTATAAGGAACTGGGGCACTAGCTGGAATTGGATGATTTACGGGAGAGTAAAGGGTGGAATTGGCAGCAAATTGTTTAGCAAATAGTTCTGCCTTTCCTTTAGCGGTAGAAATAATTTCATCTTCCAAAGTTAGTGGTGAAAAAGAACTGGTACAAAAATGCCTACTTATGTTTTTCGCAAAGGACCAGAAAGATTTACTGCAATTTGAGAAGAAAGAACTTTGTTTTTAATACGATTGTCAAAGGAGTCTTTGGATTTAAAAATTGTTTAATCGTAGTGGTTTTTTTGCTTCAATGCTGGCCTGTCTGGATCCTGTAGAAACTTCTTGTGAACATGAACTTTTAAAATTCTAGCTTTATCACAAGATTTGGAAAACCAGAGTATTATTAATATTTATTAATAATAAAAAATATATATTTTTACCACATTTAGGACTAGGAACATCAGTACATGTATACATATAAAAGAAACAAGCTTTACGCCACAGGGGTCTATTGGGGCGTCTTTTCTCATAAACGTAACAGGTTTAGACCCAGTGGCGCCTATTGTTTTAATTTTTGGTTGGGGAAAAATTTTTAAGAGCAAAAAGTCCTCCTTTTAATTTTCTTGCCGCCCCAAACTTTTTTGAATTGGGCAAAAAAATTGAAAACCAACAAAAAAATCCTTACTTTTATTTTTATACTCCCATAATCTTTCTTAATTAAAGTAAACAATTCATCAAGTAAATTTGTCGCCTCTTTAAAACTTGCCGCCGTAGGCTCCAGCCCACTCAAGCCTGCTAGTAAATCCAACACTGTTTAGTCCACGAAAAGAAGTTATGGTTAGAAAGCAAGAAGTATAAAAATACATAATTCTTATTAATTAATGTTTATAGTTTTAAATTTATTTTTGTTAAAAAGTCTAACAATCAATGTTAAAAAACATATTTAAGTAATAAAAACTAGCTTAACTCCGGTGATCGACGCTCGCCGATACAACCGAAGCCGCCACAAGCGCACCAACAATCGTGGTTAACCACGTTTTTAATTTTTATCTCAGAGGTATTTTAAAAAAATGTGTAAGTTTTTAAAAAACGGTGTAAATTACAAAGCAGTAACCACATTGTTTTATTTATTTTTTTATAAAATACAATAAAGTATTGCTTGTGTGAAGTTATGCCAAATGGCATAACTTCGCACGAACTTTGTAACTCTCGTTTTAAACTAGCGGGAGCCGGGAAGTCGGGGACAGACCGACGCTATCAAAGTGTATGAAGTCCTATGAGACCATTCACATGCTACGAATCTGGATAGTCGGCGAGCTCTCATAAAGCTCCATATAACCGTTTATAACTCTATACAGCCCGGCCCGGCAAGTGTTAAACGAGGATAGCTGTTAAGCTCAAATAATTCATATATAGATTTTTACTCCTACCGAATATTATACTTAGCACGGTTTTAATGCGATTGATGTTGGCTTTTACTGCTGCATGTTGTTCGGCCCCTCTCCACATACAGTAATCAGTAAAAATTCAGAAATATATTTACGTCATAGGTGGATGGATACAGAAGTTTTTGTTACAGAATGAATTTGTTTTATTAATGTTAAATTTATTTAGGGGTAAAATTTCCTAATGGCGGCGCCAGTTGTTGCTGTGTAATGGTTTCTGTTTTGGGTTGAGTCACTTCTTAAATGATAGAAAAGTTGGTTCGAACAACGTTTTAACTACACTCTTTCGTGGTCTTCGAGTAGTGCGGTTCACGTTTACCTAGAAGTTTACATAGACTTTCCCGGGAGGCAGCTAAAGGAGTCGTACGAACGTTGCTGTACCCTTGGGGATCAAGAAACGATTCAAGCTAAATTGTGGCTTCTTTCTTCTGGGGCTAAGTGCTGTGAGTAAAGATTCCTAAAGCCTGAGGTTTTTACATTTTGGTGTTGAACACATGGTGTCTTCGCATGGTCGAGGAGGTCCGCATGCCTTGCGGAAAAGCGTCAGTGGTGAAAGTGACGGTTATGCGCGATACCAGTAGCAGCCCTTGGCTTGACAGCCACAATTTATGTTCAGAAGTTCATCGCTGTTGTTGATTGTTTGAAGTGTTTCTTATTTATATGCTAGGAAAGTCTGGAAGTTTCAAGCTCGATTATCCAGATTTTTCACGGACAAAGCCGGGAAAGCTTATAAGCAATAGCTTATATGACCGGAACGGGAAAACTGGCGAATTGACTTAGCATCAGAGCCATAAAACAAAGAGATAAATAGAACGTTTTAACTAGCAAATAGTGTAATGGTTGGTTTACATCTGACATTTATTACATAATATTTATGTCAGACAGAAGTTTTGGCTAATGAAAACAATAAAAAAATTCAATCGGACATACATTTTTGACTACAACCACTTTACGATGGCTGAATACATTACGTGTGAAAGCCTAAAACCAAAATGAGAATAGAATAAAATAAATTTTGAACCGTTTACATTGGCTGGAAATTCTGTCTGACATAAATTATCATGCAATAAATGTCAGATGTAAACCTACCATAACATGGGGTTAATCATAATATGCTATTTATGCATTGCTCTGGCACCTAAAGTAACTGTCTAGTTTAATTAAAGTTTTATTTTGTAGGGAACTAGCTAAAGAACCGCCGCCGGCATTAATCAATTATAAGAGGAAAACCGCCGTTCAAATAATAGTTAACCCAACCTTAATAATTATTTATTTTGCTGTGCCGTAAGAGTTTAATTTCTTGTGGTTTTATTTTTATACCAATATATTATTTTTATTATTCAATAAATAGAAAAAAACAAAAATAAAACCGGGAAGTCGCGTTTAATACCTACGAAGATTTTGTCGAAGCTCTTAAAAGGTATTTAAAAGAAGAATGTATCTTTTTTAAAAAAGGAACCCAGGAGTATTTTAGCGGCAAGAAAAAAACTAATAGTTTCATACGTTTCATAGAACTAACACTAAAGTATTACTAATTAAAGTACGCATGTATTTAGGGAAGAAGAAATTTTAAATTTGCAGGAAAAGGAAAAAGAAGTTACAAGGTAAAGGAAATTGTTGATAAAAGTCCAAGACAAGAAAAATGACCCTTTTATTAGCCTTGCAGATAATAATATAGCGGATAATAAATTACCAATGGCCATAAAGGTCAAGGTAATATCATAACTGGGTTAAGTTAAAAAGAAAGAAAAATACCAAATATAATAAATAAAAGTTTAATTTATTACACCATGTTATGTATGTCGTTTTATTTCCTATTTGGCAATACTTTTTTATTTAGTTTTTTTAATTTTATATTGCATGAATCAAATAAAAATGTTGTTTTGCTAAATTATTTTTTTAATGTCCGTATTTGTAATTAAAATTATATTATCTTTTAAGATATGCAGGGTATGACAAAAATTTTAATTTTAAAGAATTCACACATTTTGTGGTGTCTTGTCCATATTTTAAAAGAAAATATAATTTTGATGACAAATGCCAATATTAATGAATCAATCCAACACAACCATATTTATATTTTTTACGATGGCTACTCTTTTAAAAAGATACATACCTATAAAGAGCTTTAATTACATCTTCGTAGGCAGTGGCGCATGCAACAAGCCTCTGATTTTTGCGGGGGCTTAACCCCAGTTTATAAATAATATTTTTCAAAAACAAAACATACAGTCTCTAAAAGGTTTGTACTAAATGCTACAACAAAATCCTTGGGCCAAAATACAACTAATCTAATATAACTTTCCTAAGTCGAGTCGAGATACAGTGTGTCAAGCTTTTCATTTTATTTTAGTTATTTAAAAAAAAAAATAAAATGTATACAGAATTCAAGTTTAGCAGTTTTTCCAAGGTGAGGAATCAAAAACTGTTTACATTTTTGTTATAAAATATAGAGGGCGTCATGAGTAGTCCTTTGTTTATACTTAAAATGTAATAAAAATTAATTTTTTGTCTGGGTATATTATGGCTCTATTAAAAAATATACGTATCATATTCTTTTGCACATAAAAGTTTATTTAGTAAATTTCGATACGACCAACAGTTTTAAAGATATTTAAGATTAAACGTTATTCCATACAAGTTTTCCACTGCATTCGTTTACGTTTTATCTAGGCCACCTGGCATTCTCCAACAGGTCTGTATAAAATGTTACAACAAATTCTTTGGGTTAAAATACAATGATTTAATTCAATTTGTCTGAGTCGAAAAGTTGATTCATTATGTGGAATAAAAAGTTTAATCCGGAATAACTTAAAAATGATTGCTCGAAGCGACATTTACTTGACGACATTTTTGTTTACAAAATATAATAAGATAGAAATTATTTACTTCTGAAGCTATAACCGGTATATTATAGCTTCAGAAGTAAAGAATTTCTATCTTATTAAAAAGTTATTAAATTTTGAACATAATCAAAGGACTGCAGGTGGCACCCTGCATTTATGTTCGCCACCCTGAAAGCCCCCTAATTCTAGTTTTATGAAAAGTTCCTTATAAAACGGAAACTTCACCACCTTGTATCTTGCAAACGATACACTTTTGACTATAAATTAAGTTAGATCGTTGTATTCTAACCCAAGGAATGTGCGGTTACACTTTGTACAGATCTGTTACCTTATTTAAACGCTCAATAATTTTGAGGGGGCTAATCGACGTCTTGGGGGGGCTAAGCTCCCTAGCTGTCCCCCTAATTGCACCCCTGTTCGTACGTGGTCAATCGTGTCTCCCAGTTTCATTTCTGCTTATTGATCAATCAAAAATATTATTTTATGAGACTCATACAACGCTTATACACACTTTATATACATATATGTCTTTTATTATCGTTTATTTTAGGCAAATGGCTTTCGCCCAGGCAAATGCTTTCTACCGGGGCAAATGACTTCATGTAAATAATTTTTATTTAAAAGCCTTTGCCTACGTAAATGCATTTGTCGTGGTCCTTGTTAGGCAAATGACATATTTGCTAACATAATATGTGTACAGTGTGTTTTCAAGATTACAGTAGAAAGCAAAAGTACGGGTAATTTGATTGATCTCGAAGCGCTATAAGACGGTCATGCAAAATTATCATCGGTCATGGTTATTCTTGGTTAGTTAAACCTTTTCTTTATTTAATAGGATTTTTAAACTAACTAGAACTAACCATGACCCCCTTCAATGTGAAAGTTTTGCATTACCACCCTATGTTATGCAAATATTTCTTTTTCCATTTGCCTAAAAATTGCTTTGGCAAATAAAATCATATGCTATTTGACAAGGCAAATATCATTTGCCTAGGCAAATGGCATTTGAAAATGAAAATACACCATTTGCCCAAGCAGAAAGCATTTGCCTAGGCAGAAGCCATTTGCCGTAAATCACCATTTGTCTCGCGACATATATAAATTATATGTATATAAATTGGTGAATAAACTTAATAAAAGTTTTTGTTGTTACCTCTAGGAATTTTATAATAACTAATTTAAAATTTAAAAGTTTGTACAAGATGCATTTTTATTTTCAGTTTATATGGGTAAATCACTTAAAAACTGACCATAGAGATGTGTAAATGATACAAACTTAAGTATTTTACTACTAGGTTGTTATTTACAATTTTTATTTTATTTAAACCACTTTTAACAGTGTTTAAGTATTAAAGTATTTATTTATTTTTTTAATCTTTGGACAAACCACGAAGGCTAAAAGCCTAAATACCAACGTACCGTGGGTGTCTTAAGCGAGGTAAGAGGGAGTTTGTTGACACGGGACTTAAATACTTGAAGATTTGGGAGGAAGGAAAGACCTCCGCGGGCAGCAGATTCCACATTCTAGAAACTCTAGGGACAAAAGAACGAACAAAGTGGGAAGTTCGGGGCTTGACCAGTTGAACCGTATAGGGATGCATACGCGCAGAACCACGAGTTTCTCTGTTGGGAACCGTGAGTGGAGAAACTATACTGGACAGTTCTTCAGAGCAAAAGCGGTGGAAGTACCTATAAAAAAGCGACAAATCTCCCACAGCCCGACGATGGGCAAGAGGAGGAAGCCTTTCTGTAAGTGAAGGATCATTAATGAGACGAATAGCTCTTCTTTAAATAAAATCAAGAATGCTTAGAGTTGTGGGGACGCCATGCCCCAGATATGAGAACTTAGCTGTAATAGTAAATAGGGCCTAAAAAATAATGTGTTTTTAATTTTCTGAAAAACATGCAGGATAACGCGCTATTTTATTGTAAAATTGATATTTTTCTACTGTTATTTATTAATAACTTCATTGTATTTTTGTATCTCGAAGATATCAATTTTAAAACACTTTTTTAATGAATAAGTAGCTCATCGATAATGATACCAAAAAGGGAACTTGAGAAAACCTTTAAATATCAAAGATATTTATTGTCCCTTGAATGAATAATAAGGTGAATTCAAAACTTTATTTCGTTTCGGTGAATTTTTTTATATTTTTTTCCGCCAGATGAGACTCCTAATCGTCAAAAATAAAATGTTATCTTCTTTATTTAAGTTTGTTAACAAATAAAGCAAGAAACTTTAAATCTTTTTGCTTATCTTTACTGGTTGTCTTAATTTTATACGGGATGATCTCAAAATTACTGTTCAGCCTATTTTTTTCTTGGCTGTAAACATATTTTTGATCCTTAGTATGATATACAATGTGTCTACGTAAGTTGGCGTCATTTGGGAAACTTTTTATTATTAATTTTACGAAAAAAGTTATTCTTTGTAAAAAGTTCTGCATAGTCCATTCAATCATCAGATATTTAATTGTGTCGACCATCTACGAGATTAAGCTAAATATGTAATTTTTGCTTAAGAGTAAAGTACCAGTATTTTTGCTCATATTAAAAATTGTTATAGAGAATAGATTTTGTAAAATTAAAATTACTTTAAAGTATGCAATTTTATTATTTTATAAAAAAAAATATTTTTTTGGGAAATTCAAGAAAATTTTAATTTTTACGTTAGTGCGTTACACAATTTTATTAAATGTATTAACAATACATTTAATAAAATTGTTTTAAACTGTTCCTTTACATTTATAATCATGAAATATAAGTAGTGCATCAATATACAAACTAAAATTTTCTCGATTTTCGCAAAAAAATTAGAAATGATAAAAATTGCATATTTAAAAATAATTTTTAATAATAATCATCTTTTGTTTATAACATTTTGCGATATTAGCAAAAATATAGGTAGTTTACTCTTGAGCAAAAATTACATTTTTGGCCAAACCTCAAAGGTAACTGAAACAATTTGATAATTAATAATTTCAATTTAAGTTTTGGACCATGCAGAATCTTATATAATGAATTACTTCCTTTGTAAAATCAATAATTAAAACGTTTCCTATATGACGCCAACTTACGTAGACACACTATATGTAGAGTGTGTCCGGGTTTCGTTAAAACTGCAGGGTATATTGGTTACTATTAAAGTATTGAGTCTTGCACTTTCCGCAATGTGTTGCTACTTTTTAAAGTAGTTGAGATAACATACAGGGCAAAACTATTTTGTTTCTATTTTTATACCTGCCTCGGATGTCAGTTGTCTTAAAACAAAATACAAAATTAAAATTTAATATTAATAAAGTAGAATTCAGCTGAGAAGAAGCCAGATGCGTCATAGAAATAAAGGCGGCAATTAACTATTTCTTTCTTATAGCGTCGGTAAAATAGTGTGCAAGCAACTAAAAGGGAAATAGTTTCAAATTGAGGCAGAATTGTTGACCGCGTGACTTCTTTGCTACTTAATCGCAGTTTAGTCATTTTTGCGTAGAATCTATGGGTGCTGGATTGGATTTTTTTAACTTAATATTTTTGAGATAAGGATTTACATCTTAAGTTTGTCTTATTGGCGTCGCAAATGCCTATTAAACCACTTAAAATAACGTATATTGCAAACGAGTTTTTTGCATGTACCACATGATATTTTAGTCTTTCTATTTCGTAATGTGGCACAGAAGCTTCATCTTCGATTTGTATAATGTTGTGTCCCTCCAGCAGGGGTTTCTGGAGTTGTAACATTGCTGTTAGAAAGAACTAGATCTATACCAGCTTTGTAAAAATTTATTGCTGTTTCCGGTTTAGAACGTTTCAAAGAGCAAGTTCTTGTGCCAAGTTTTTAAAGAATCCCTTGCCTATTGCTGCTGTTATTTTTCCAATCGGAATTTTTTTAGGGAATATAACATAAGCATTTAGTATCTTATTTACGGCGCGCAATTTTCTCTGAAACATACACATAGGTAATACAAAGCGAAGTAAATACTGACGGTAATCAAGAAATACAATATTTTCTACTTATTTGGCTGTCTAAAGACAGGAGAGTGCGCATAGGATTTTAATAGACTGCAGGCCGTAACTGAGGTACCCCAAATATTTAATTTTGATTTTTGTGAAAAATTAAAGTGATATCTAATAATTTTTATAAAAAATAATTTGTTTATACATTTTCCAAGATTACCTGGAGAAAAAAAAATATGTTTTAAAAAGTTATAAGAAGAAAGTTGCATGGTCACGGAAAGGTTAGCAGAAAAAATGATAGAGGATACTTACATAGGGATACGATTTAATTTTAATTCGCCAAACCTTTTTACACCTTGTAAAGAGCAGCACTGCACTGATTTAAAATTGTTAATTAGAGCATGCACTTTACTAATGCCTTTTTCGGTCATTTTTATATTTTATGAATTGGCTAAAACAGTCATTTTAAATACATTAAAATATTGTAAAAAAACCAGCGATTTTTTTTAAATAAAAATACATAATTTTTAAATGACAGTAAATTAAACCGGTAATTATTATTTACTAAATATAAGTGTACGTATCGATCCTTTATACTATTTATTTTTGGTTTATCTTTACGCAATCTGTATTTACGTGCTTTGATTATTTTAGGATTAACCTAGTTTTAAGTCCCACTAATAAAAAAATATTTAAAATACGGTGGAGGCGGCTAATAAGGCCTAAATAAAAAAATCTAACAAAATATAATCAGTGCCACATTCACATGCAGACAATTTGTCTCCCCGGTGGCGTAGTGGACAGAGCTTTGATCTTCAAAGCCAGACGTCGTCGGTTCGATTCCCAGCGGGAAAGACATATTTAGGTAGTAGTTATTTAAAAATAACGTCCGTGGTGGCACTACCGCGTTAACTAAAAGGTGCTGTGCAGTTTCAGTGCTTGGACAAAGTTGACGAAACAGGGGAAACTATGGGTTAAACATCTAATAACCCGACATTCACGGTACTTTGGTATTTAGGCATAGGCCTTCGTGGGATGTCAAAAAGATTTAAAAAAATAGGCACTGATAGTGACTTAGGCATGTATTTTCACCTTAGCTTGCTCGCTGTCACTAGTGGACCGCCATACATATATAGTAAAAGGTAGTAGTGCGGCACGAATAATAAAAAATGTTTTAACTTAATCGTAAGAATATTTAGTATTATTTTACCTTCATTTATAAACTTGCAGCATAGTTTTCTATTATTATTTGATTTTAGATTAAGACATTTGATGTTAAAAAAGTGTATTATGGTCCAAGCATGATTTATTTAGCTTTTTTTACACACGTTGTTAGTGGTTATTAAAGCCTACGAAATTTCAAATCCCCCTCCTTTTTACATTAACATATTTTTGTGTTACATTGTATTTTATTTGTTTACAACGCTGGGAAATCAAACAAGTAATTCGAACTATGTGCCAATTAAATTATTGATATTTTTAGTGATTGCAACGATTAATTATTGATTAATTAAAAAGTGACTTGGAGTCAGCAGAGGAACGCTATACACCTATAAGCTAGTAGAAATTAAATGTTCAAACATATCATCAGTTTTAAAAACTTTTTGAAAATCCTTACTCAATTAGCCCAAAAAAGCATTTTTTTAACAGAATTTGCTAAGGTAGGATTTTACCACGGATTGTACGACGCTTGGTCTATACATTTTGCAAGAATATCATAATCCATAGCTTTAACTAACAGGCTTACATCGCTGGCAAATACTGGTTTACACATATACCGAAAATATATTTAAAAAATCAAGAATAAAAGCTCAGTTTATGAACCCGGCCAGAGCAAAAAGCTTATAATTACCTATACCGTTAATCATTACACAAGGTTACGCAAGGTCTAATAAACTAAAGGTAAAAAGTCATTAGAAAGGGAAACTTAATGTTATTTTGAAAAATTTAAGTGTTAGCAGGCATTTCTATTATTGTTGATTAAAATTCCCTAATGCACCAGGTCTATTTTAATTTTTGAAGTATATTATAATCCTTGGCCTTATTACCCTACTATAGTATAATAAGGCCTATTGACAAGTTTTTTAAACATGTTTAGTTTAGTTTTTGTATACATCAAATATTGAACTTTTTGTTTTCATTTTATAGTTATAAGTTTACTTCAAAATTTAAATTACAATAAAATGTGTTAAATTAAATATACAATTTTTAATTTATTTTAAATCTCCCTTAGGTAGGTCTTCTTAAAAAATGAAAAAAAAAAATACCAAAGGATGAAAAGGAATATTCAAAAAAAAATCCGAACAAAACAAATCATTGGCCTATTAAATATAAAAATCGAATCCTAAAATATTTAGTTTAGAATTGTTACCAGCCGATCGTTATCAATTTATAATCTAATATACACAAAAAAAAAAAACTTACGTACATTAAAAAGCAAATTTCAATGACCGCCTATCTTTGATCGTTGAAAGTGTTTGTTTAGAATACTTTAAAATACTTTATTTTTAAATTTAAGTGATAGACATCTCTAACGCAAGTCGTTTGATAAACACTTTTAATATGCAAATATTTTTTATTTATATTTTTAAAATAATTTTTGCATAGGTAATTTAAAAACCGTTTAAAAATACTAAAATATGTAGGGGAAATCTTTTTTTTTTTGCTGTCTCTCTCTTTCTCTCTCTCTCTCAAGTCAGGTGTAAATACAAGGGCCTCGCCAGGGGGGCAGAGGGGCACCTGACCCCTCCCCTAGAGATTCTAAAAAAGTTGCCCAATATAAAGCAACTTGGCTTGCTTGATCGATTATTATCGTACATCTAAACTCGAGTAAAATCACCAATTCCATTCCATCAAATAAACAGTTTTTGCGCTAAGCTTTCGTATTTTTCTTACAAAAAAATATTAAACTATTTTTGTGTTACTAATATTATAAATGTGGACTTTACATCGGTTTTAAAAGTTGCTAAAATTTGGTAACTATTTACGATATCCGATTCTTAATAGATATTATAGCCCCGAAGTCAATCAATTTAGGTATAGCTCTAGCTAGTATATGAAAGTAATCGAAATCGAAACAGCAAAAAAGTGCTCTACCGAATTCTTCTTTCTGAAGCATAGACATGCAAATATTTTTTTCCTGTCTTTTTTAAATAGCTGATTTAAAACATATTTAATATTTACATTATCACTTTTGGTTAGTTATTTGATGGCGATTTTCTATTTGAGATCCAACGTTTTGTCCCTGGCTTACAGTCAATTTTATTTTCCAATGTGCTTCTTATTGGATTTTAACACGGACCGTCTTTTGTATTCGCAATTCAGATTAAGGAATTCAACGTTACAATACGGTCAATTAGCTATTAGAAATGGGTATCTAGATCCAATCCCCCAATCCGGCAAAAATTATTAACAGACATTACCAGACTTTCGTTTGTGTCCCGGCTACAAGCAAGCACTCACAAAAAATGAAAGTGGTGTATTTCGTGCAAAATTTTAATAAATCCTTAAAAGCGTAGCTGAGCGCTTTCAGTAAAACCATCATCAGTGCTACTTGCAAGCAAGGGGGGAAATGGTGTTCAAGTTTAATCTTTACTTGCTGGTAGCAATGATAATTATTATACCGAAAGCGCTCTGCTACGCTTTTTGAGATTTATTAAGATTTTGCACGAAATATACCACTTTTATTTTTCTTCCTATAATTTCACGTGCATACAGCCACACCCTTTTCATCAAAAACATATTTGGCATCATCATACAGGGCTATTTTTAAGTTGATATATTTTTTAATACAGGATACAATGCAAGAAAATAAGAAAATTTTTCAGATAACGTTATGTCCGAAAATGTTTCCAAGATACAGGGTGTTCAAGTTTAAGGAAAAAAATGGCGTTTTTTGTCATAACTTTCCTACGACTCCAGGTATTATCACAAAATTTAGTACACTTCTTTTGTCCCTTACATGACATTTTTTCGTGTAGTTTAAAAAATAATAGAACGCCACACAAAAAAATTAAAATTATTTTTAAATAATTATTTTCTTTGGGATTAACTTGTTATTTTGTTATTTTTAGTACGACGAACGGTTTTTGTTAAAAAACCAAAAGCCATTTTGATGCACAGCAAAATCGCTATAATCTGATATGTTCCTAAAACGTTATTACCCTGTATTTCGCAATTAAAGCGTTTTTGGACATAATTTTATCTGAAAAATATTCTTATTTTCTTGCATTCTAAACGGTTTTAAAAGAAAAACATTAACTTAAAAATAACCCTGTATACCAACCTAAATAAAACATAAAATGGGTTCTTAGTTATTTAGGCCTAAGCTGTAGGCACAACAAAACCGACTTTGTACAGGATGTCAGGATTTCATTGCAATTGCAAGGAATCTTGGTTATTATTAGAGATGGAGCCTTACGTATTTCGCGAAATGTCGCTACTTTTTAATGAATCAAAAGATGTCACTAAAAGATTTTTTATGGCCCTTTTTGTTTTTGAAATACAGGGTGAAATTCATTTTTCCCATTTTCGGACCACCCTCGTATTTCAGTTGTCTTGTAACTTACAACAAAAGTAAAACTGACATTAGTGCCTGGGCCATCGGCTGGCGACGCCTCCATGTAGGTAGATATGGAAACGAACTTGCCAACCATAGGAAATTTAAAGCAAAGGTATTATCGAGGTAGGATCAAAGTCGGTCTATATAAGGTCACGACATTCGGCCATATTGCTTTGACGTGTTATGACATCACATCTCCCATTTTTCGGCCATGTTGTTCAGTGCCGAAGTTATACAGTTTATTGTATTAGTAGAACAACCGTTTACACCACAGTTTTTAATTGTTATTAAGTTGTAATTTTTTTACTTTAAATAAAAACATTTGGAATTACATCTTTCAACAAATATTACTTCCAAAACAATGCAAAATGAAATGCGCAAATTCTAGACGCCACTGGATTGAACCAGCTTTGATTTTTACCCAGTCTTGCCAACTTTTCTCCGAGAAGTGCCCTTCCTTGCGTCCCCGACCACGAACCGCCTAAAAGTTGAGGATATGTCGCAACCTTATAAATATAAACTAACCTTGCGTAGGATGTACTTTGTTGGTGTCGCCGTTTGACGAATGGTGAATGAGCTGGGGAGGCTGTCCTTGATCAGGTTTTTCTTAAATCGGCGAGCTCGTTGCAGCGGTGACTTGTAGGAGAGTACATAGCAGACTGGTGGAAGGGATTCATATAAAAGGGATTCAATGCATTTATCGCATATGAACGACGGTTTGGTTTCGATACCGGTAGATAGGTTAAAATTTTATTTACAAAAATTAAATACGGACAAACCATAATATGAATTAAACTAAAAAAGCTATTTTTGATCTACAAAAAAAATGTTTATTTCGTATACAGGGTTTGCAAAAACTTTAGGTTCTTTAAAAGTAAAGTACCTTTTTTAGTTTTTATGTTTAAGCAAAATATCATTTGGGAAATTTATTTATAATAATATTGGTGGCCAATAAAATTTTGTAATAACGATTTTATTGATGTTTAAAATTTGGTCAAAATATTCTAATATAAAATTCAAAAACGCCTAAATCACATTTTTGTTTACAGCTGCAAAATTTTTTAAATATAGAAAGATGGAAGCAAGGGTTTTTAAATAGAAAAAAATAATATTAATATTAAATAAACTTTTAAAGTTTTTTACGTTAATTATTACAAAATTCAAAATAAGTAATTTTTCACTAACTTAAAAATTATTATTTTTTAAATTTTAATACCGAGTTTTTTTTTATGGAAAACCTTGTATATCCTAACAAATCTTGAGATAATGGCAGTAAAAACAGCGTGGAACTAATTTTCCTTATAAAGACAAGATGGTGGTGCATATGTGATGGCAAAAGTTCTTTTTATCATTGCCTCAAAGTGTAAATGTTTTAAAAATATTTGCTACATCATTCTCTTTACCACCGACCGCAATACATAGTATTTTCTTTGAGATAAATACAGATCTAAACAAAGAACAAGGTTCTAATGAAGATTTGGGGACCCTTCTTGCTTTTATAGTAATTGAGATCCACTTGAAAAGGCTTTAACGGACTACCACACATTCCACTTAAACCAGTCATTATCAAAAATATTAGATTTAGCACGATTTTGGTAAAGGTATACACAGTTCCGGATTAGGTTAAAAAGCAAAAGTGAGCACTTATTAAGAGTAGAAAAATAAAAGTACAGATGAAACGTACGTAGAAATACGTAATAACCTTTTTTTCCAATTTTTTGTTTGTTTTTAGAAAATACATATATTTTTTTTATTATTATTTTTATAGCATAAATTAACGTATTCTAATATTATCACATCCCTAAAATAACATCTAGTTTAACCGGAAGTACCATCAACTTTCCTAATTTAAATACCAGTGCCCAATTTTTTCCTATTTCTATTTTCTATAAAATTCTCTTATTCAGTGTGTCTCAGGATAGGTGTTACAAGAGGATAAGTGGACCAAAAATTTAGAATTTTTATACGTCCTTTTGGGAAAGCTGGTCGCATAGTCCAAAACTAATAAGTACAAAATTTTACTTCGATTGGTAATATACGGGGCGAGTTATAACTAAAAATGTGAAAAATTTCCAAGAGAAAATTTACCCTTATTTGTAATAATAGGACAAACTTACATAGGGTAAGGTTATGAAGAAATAAATTTTATAAGGAATTAAAATAAAAAAAAAAACGTCAATTTTTATACATTATGCATTAACAGTTTTTAAAATACTTGGCTTAAAGAAGCAAACTTTATAAAAACATATTTAAAATTAATGTATATTTTTTTACAATTTTGCTTATTTAAAAAAATAAAAGTAGTTAGCTTCTGGACATTGGACTTGTTAACTTATGGTAATTCTGGTTAAACCGGAAGTAATTTTAAGGATGCGATAAAGTCACAAAATTGTTATTTATACCAAAGAATACCAATCCATAGAACCCCACAAGTAAGATTTCAGCGTACCCTTAAAGTTTTTAGTACCTACCGCGACCAACAGATGGCGAAAGTAGTACGATGTCGCTTTGCTAATACGATTACCATCAGAAATTGATAGCAGTCGGCCCGATCAGTTAGAGTGAGGATATACGCAAAATTTAATATAAAAATTAAATCCCCGATAAATGGACCCAGTATCCATATGATTATTAAATTTATTATTTTAGAATAGGATATATCGATGCGTTTTTACAAAACATCGTAAGCGGCATTCGCCAATTTTACGGGAAACGATTTTTTCTTCCCATCGCGTTATTTTTAAAGAAAAACTGAGATCTGAATGTTTTTATTTTAGATATCTTCTTAATTTGAATTACAAAATAAACATATTTAACATTTAATGTCAAAATTTTAAAATTCTAAACCTAAAAATAGTTAATTTTTAAATTTTTTATTTTTATTTAATTTATCTTGACAACGGTGGCAGACTTGCCGGCAAAACGTCGATTTTTAGTTCTCTATTTACTTGCTTTATTTTTTTGGTTTTTTGGTACTATTAATTAATTTTTGGCGTGTACCCAAATAACCACCAATGAACGGCCGAACCAGTATAGAACATATCTTCATCTGAAATAAAGCCAATGAAAAAAAAAACGTTTCCCGTAAAACTGACGAATGTCGCTTACGATGTTTTGTCAAAAATCCATCGATATATTCTATTCTGAAATCATAAATCTTATAATCTTATGGATACTACCATTTATCGGGGATTTTATTTTTATTAAATTTTGCGTATATCCTCACTCTAACTGATCGGGCCGACTGCTCGTCAGCGACTGCTATCAATTTCTGATGGTAATCGTATTAGCAAAGCGACATCGTACTACCTTCGCCATCTGTTGGTCGCGGTAGGTACTAAAAATTTTTAGTGTACGCTCAAATCTCACTTGTGGGGTTCTATGGATTGGTATTCTTTATTTATACTATAAAAACAGTGTAAAATTTTTAGTACTTTTTAAAATAACAAAAAAAAATGGGGGTAATAACATCCTGTGTCACCCGGTATAGTATATACCTAGGACCAATCTCCACTGTGTTGCCTAAATTTAACGCAACTTCTTGATGCGTTAAACCCTGACACCATTTGTACCAAAGTCTACTTTCAATTTTTAAATCTTGTAAATTAAATTGATACCTTCTGTAAAAGTAAAACTAGAATTTGGACTTATATTGTCTTTATTCAATTTATTTAAACAACGATTTAAGCAGATCCTTATCCGTTTTTAAGTATAAACTGTAACAGTATTGCCCGAAACGTTGTGTGAATAAATGGAATAAAGACATTGCAAGTCCGAAATTCTTTTTCCTACTGAATCATTGTCTTTCACATTAAGACCGTAATTAAACAAAGTATTCTGTATTAAGCTAGAATTAAATAACAAATTACAGTTAGGAAGGGATATATAGGATAGGATCATGTGCTGTTACAGAAGTAAAAATTAATAAAAAAATTAAAAGCATATCATAAAAACAACAGAACAAGATCTTTTTTATTTCTGTACCCAAGACAACATTAATTTTTTTAAAACAGAAAACAATAAATATTTACATAACAAATGCAATATTAAAATGCGTTTTTCACAAGCAAAATAAAAATATCTTACAATTACTTAATTGAGCTTATTATTTAGTTAATAATAAAATAAAATAAAGATCTTTATTAATCTTCACCCTCATCAGATGCTTCTCCAGGAACATCTTCAGCAATAACCTGATCATCTTCGTAATCGTTATCATCGGCAGCTGGTGGGGGGCCTAAATCAGATTCCATTGCCTTAGCTTCAGCTTCCAGTGCATCTAGTTCAGCTTGAGCTCTTTCTAGCTCAGCTAACTCTTCTTCTTGTTGACGCAGTTCTTCTAACTCAGCCTGTCTAGCTAATTCGGCTTCATCGACCTCTGGTTCTGGTTCAGGTTGGGATACTTCTTCAGGTTCTGGTTCAGGTTCATCAGCTGCTTGAGGTCCTAAATCAGATTCAAGTTCTTTGGCTTCAGCTTCAAGAGCATCTAGTTCTGCTTGAGCTCTTTCAAGTTCGGCTAGCTCAGCTTCTGCTCTTTCAAGTTCAGCTCTTTCAGCTTCAGCTCTGGCAGCCTCTGCTTCTTCTTTGGCCCTTTCAGCTTCCTCAGCTTCTTGTCGTGCTGCCTCTGCAAGTTCTTGTTCTTGTCTTTCTAACTCAGCAAGTTCGGCTTCTTCACGTCTGAGTTGTTCGAGTTCAGCTTCTTGACGCCTTTCTTCCTCTTCTTCAGCCTCTCGTTTGGCTTGTTCGGCTAATTCAGCTTCTTGTCTCGCTAGTTCGGCAAGCTCTTCGGCTTGACGAGCGAGGTCAGCTTCTTTTTCTTCTTCGGCCTTACGTGCTATTTCTTCTAAACGTAATTGTGCTTGTAGGGCTTCCTCCGCTTTTGCTTCTTCAATTCTTCTTTGTTCCTCAAGACGGGCTTTTTCTTCTGCTTCTTCCTGTTTTTTCTTTCAATTTCCGCCTAAAATAAAAATATCCTATTAGTTTTACTGCAAAAAGTTAAATATGAATTTATATTTTATTTATTAAATACATGTTTATTTCTCAATGTAAACTTTGGAAAGTGGCTTTTTGTATCTTTTTTTTAATTACACCAAAAATTTTTAATGACTTCTAAATTTTTAAAATTTCTAAATAAAACATTGTTTTTACAGTACGAATTTAGCTTGCAGTAGTAGAAGATATATAATTTTTCTTAATTTTAATCCATGTTATTTTATTTAAAAACTCATTTAAGTTAATGGGTTACCTATTTTATACAAAAGTTAATTTAAGTTTATTATTAAGATCCGCCGAATTTTTTAGAGGGAATTTCTAAGTTGATATATTTTTACACTGTATGAAATGCAAAAACTGGAACAATTTTTCAAATAAAATAATGTCCGAAAATGCTCTCTTTTCGAGATACAGGGTTGTAAAGTTTTAAGGAAAAAATCCCTTTTTTATCACAACTTTTCTACCACTTCAGATAAAAATAGTAAGCTATTGGTTAGTTCTGGTTAGTTTTAAAATTAACATAATTTTTTAATACTCATTTACTTTGAGGTTAATTAGTCTCTTGATATTTTTCGTACAATAAGTGGTTTTTGTTTAAAACAATATAGGCCATTTTGATGCATGAGGAAAATCGCTAAAATCTGATACGTTATTCTATTTCTAACTTAGGTTTTTGGCCATGTAATTGCTTTCGGAGAGTAAAAACGTTTTAATGACATATTTAATTGTAGTAATGTGTGTATTTAACCTTACCTTAATACAAATTTAACAAAAACGAATTTTACATACAAAACACCATATCAGATTTTAGTGATTTTACCATGCATGCATAAAAATGGCTATTATTTTTTTAAACAAAAACCGTTCCTTGTACGGAAAAATATTAGGGACCAAATCAACCCCAAAGTCAATAAGTATTTTAAAAAATTATATTGATTTAAAGAAAAAGCAATTAGGTACTTCTTTTTCTTAAAAATAATAAATACAAATCTTGTTTGCACGCCATTGCTAAAAAGTTTTAAAAACTTTTACAAAAAAAAAATGTAATTTTAAAAGAAGTGTTTCAAATTTTGTGCAAATATCTAAAGTGGTTAGGAAAGTTAAAGTTATTAAGACATTTTTTAAAACTTTAACGCCGTCTATTTTAATAGAAAGCATCTTATTAAAAAAAATAAACACTGTTAAAGGAAAATATAAAGTTTTAAATAACACTGTATATTAGAATATATGAAAGCATCAAGCTAAATTTATACATTGACGTCTCCGTCACCGATCGACGTTTGACATTTCGCTTTCTAATATGGTATATGAAAACGGCAAACAGAAAATATAAATTGACAAATATAAAGTTGTTATTTTAACTTCTGACTGAACACGGCAATCGGCCTACAGAAACAGAAACGTCAATCTATAACTCCAGCTTTCGTGTACTATGGGACTGTGAAAAATAAAGAATGCCGCAGAGTTACTTTGAAAAAACCAATTATTCTTTTAATTATTTAATTTCCTCAAAAATATTAATCTTAATATTATAAAAGACTTAAAAGGGAAGATAGCCCTTATAAAGCAATAAAAAAGAATCTGAAGCAGTAAAAATTTAAAAGAGAAGGTCTAAAAATTTTTCGGTTATAAAAATGACAATTTTAAAGTATTTTAAGTTACAAAATTTCAATTTGCTAAATTCTAATGCACCTTCGTTTGGTAACTAAAAATCTTGATTCTCATTAGTTTATTCCGCTGGGGTAAAATTTCTACTATAGGTGAGATGTCATTGCACAGATTCTGCCTAGATTTTCAATTTATTTCGCATTACCGTAGGCTGCTGGGAGAGGAAAATGCAAGATATTTTATTTGTGAATACCATAACATTGCTGCAAACGTACTTAGTTCATAATAAAATTTTGTCCGGTTAAGACGTGCAAAAATGCCCTTCACAGAAAGGGCTTTAATTGACAAACCAAATAATTGTAAGGTACGTAAATCAATCAAATAAAACAAAAATTGATTTTAACAGGCTATTTTATCTGTTCGGAAAAAAAAGAATGCTTCTGGCAAATTCTTACAATGTTCCATTAACGACGCTTACATGGTAACATCTCGCTCCCAGGAACAATGGAGGGTATGGTATATAGGTGGACATAAGGTAACGTTTACTTAAGATTGATAACAAGAAATTGTGAAGCATCTTAAGCATTAAGAAAGCGGGTTTTTCTGGTATAACAACAGATGCAGTCAAAGTAGCAGAATTCTCATAGATTTTCACATAAAGATGGCGGAAGAAAATTGGCTTAAAGGATTCAGGGAAAGAAATTCGTTCATTTTCTTTGTTGTACTTAAATCCACAGGGACACCGAGAGAAGGGTGCAAAGGGTGCAAAAACGCATAATCTATGCCAACACACCCCAGGGCTTTTGGACATAACACCCGCGTGACAAAAAATGTGTGAGAAAGTACCTACGTTTTCTAAAGCCGCGTCCAGACTTGCAACAATTCGCCGTGCCGCATACCCCATTACACAGCGCAGACGTGGACGTGGACGAAATTTACGTTGTGTTAAAGGCTTGGCAAATGATTCGCCGCTGATTTAGAGGTTGTCGGTTTTTTGGCGTAAAAGAAACGGGCAAACAGGTTGGTTAGTTTGGACAAATTTTTGCTAAATTGTTGCAAGTCTGGACGCAGCTCTAAAGCTACCTTAATAAATGGCAAATGTTTCTACTCTCTGCCTTTTAAATAATAGGGAGGGGGGGTATATGAAAAAGAGATATGGATAAAAACCGCGTTTAAAGGACATTTTTTGCTCTTAAATTTTGTTCTCCTTCGTCTGTCAAATTTTCAATATTTTGCACCTCTCTAAAAACAATTTTGGATTCAATAAAGAATGGAATAAAGAAAAATTATATTTTCACCGTCCTTGCGCAATTTTTAATTTAATTCAGTTAACAAATCAAGTCATAAACTTTGTTAAGCCAGAAACTAAAAATAAATTTTTTTTGACAACGTTAAAAAAATGCTGTTTTTTAATCGTTAGCATGAAGTTAAATTATTCCATTCTAGTACATCAAACGAAGTGTAAAGTTACCTTTACTCAACACTATGAATTAGTGTTTTGTTTTAATGCCTACTTCAATAAACTTAAATATCAATTTATGCAGTATAAACGCGACATCAATTGAACCAAACGGTCAAGTTACCTTTGATTTCGTAATTATTTCTTTTTGTTTATGTGTCACTAGTTTTAAATTTGACAGTTAGCAAATAAATTTTTTAAAAATTATTTAAAATTAATAGTAATAATAAATTTGGATGACTAAGAAATTAAAATTCTAAAATTAAATATTAAATGTTATGAGGAAGATAATTGTCTCCTAAAAAAAAAGAAGGCTATGCTTTTTGTTGCAATATAATGGCCGGGCTGCAAAAATTATGTATAAAATGGTCTTTTGGAAAATTTTTACGGTCGTGGAAAAAATATAGTATATAACACATGCAAAAAGTGTCTTTTTTGTCATGGAATTACCGCACTCGCCTAACGGCTCGTGCTGTCAAACTTCTCATTCGTAAAAACATGGAAGTCAAAAAAGCCTCAATGTGAATATCCAATATAAATAAAAGTGTTTAGGTAATAAAAAGAAAGCAAACTGTAACAGTTTGGATGCATCATTATTTTCTATGAAGGGGATGTAGCTTATAGGTATCTTCTGTAACAAACTATTTTCGACATCTTGCTCCCATAAAAATGCATTAAATGTCAGCTTTGTAAAAAAATGGTCTCAGGACAAGTGCGTGGGTACAGACCAGAAGCAAAAGAAAAAAAATGTATGCTTTTTTTTAATTAAAATCTGCCGGTTTTTACTGTATATCCTTGATTTTTTGTAAACAAGAGTAAATAAAAATAAACGAAATTTTTTAAATAAATTACATGTTATTAAAAACATTATTTACGTCTTAAAGCGTATTATCTAATTTTGTTTGTGTAATGTAAAAACCTATACCTGTTTTCTTGCTTCTTCTTGTCTGGCTGCCTCAGCTTGTCTTTCCAATTCAGCTGCTCTCTCAGCGGCTGCTTTGGCAGCTAATTCCTCTTGTCTCGCCAATTCGGCCTTTCTAGCTGCTTCTTTGGCAAGAGCTGCTTGACGAGCCTGTTCCTCAGCTAAGGCTCTGTAAGTATAGAAAATAAATGAATTGAACTTATAAGTACTTCTAGGTGTTCAGAAAGGTAAGGTCATGAATGATAGGGTAATAAAATAAGAAAAAATGAGGTAAGTACTTCATATAAAAAAGGTCTACCGCGCTTCGTTAGCATATATTGACCTTCAAAATAAGAAACAAAAGAAAACCTATTTCAATCATAATTTTGAAACTGTTTCCACAGTACCAGTAATATTTGGGCAACTAAATAACCTTACGTTAAGGCTTCTTTTTGTAGGCTAAGGTTTGTTTAGTTGGTCTGAAATATACAGAGTAAGAATTTTTTTTATTTTTTGTATGCATTTTTAACAAACGTAACAAAATTAATATTGTTCTTTAAGCGATTGAATTTCTTTATGTTTTATATTTATATCGACCAGTTTCCATTTTAAATTCAGACATACCTGCATTTAGTATGTAAAAAAATGTGTTAAAATAACTAATCATAATGTTTGTCAGCCTCCTAAACATTATAATACAGATAGAGACGATTTTTTTTACATACAAAATGCTAGTATGTCTTTATTTTAAATGCTATTTTATGAAAAACGATCCAAGATATCGATTCATATAAAGTAAAACTTATTTATACAAAAATAATGAAGGAATTAAATGGCCAAAGCAAAAGGTCAAATGTGCCAACTGTAAAAATGTATAGGTTAAATGAAACAGAAAAATTGTCTAAAACCTATAAAATTCCGACCTACTAAACAGCCGTTTGCCTATATAAAAAAAAATATTGGTATAGGCTTATTTGGTTACCCAAATATTATTGAGTACGTGTACATCATTATATTCAATTCGATTTAACCAATCGAATAGAACTTAGGAATGTGTTCTATTTGGTCGATTTTAAAGGTAAGTTCAAAATTCACCTACCAGAACACGTTTTCAAGTTTTAACCGATCGGTTAAAACGGATTCAGTATAACGAGGTAATGTTACACTCATTCTATTACCCCTATCATTTATTACCTCACCTTTCCGGACACCCTGTATATCAAGGCTTGTTTTAATTCTGTTTTTCTTTTTATTTAATTAAAGAAATATATTTTAAAAATAATACATATCCACCTGTTTTTATTTTAAAAAAACTGTTAGTTGTCAACATAACAATTTTCCTTTTAAAATAGGTTTAATAAAGTAATTAAAGTTTAGGACTTTATTTGCCAAGTCATAAACTCTTAAAAACAGGTACGTTAAAATATGCTATTAATGATAAATGATGTCAGAAATAAGTAAGATTTAATCTTACTAAATTACTTAAAAGAAACATCAGCAACAATGTTGGCCACCTTTAGGGATACCGGATATTTCTTAAAGGTGGTTTCTTTCTATAACCTTTTTACCATTTACGATAGAAAAATAAAATTTGGTGGTATCAACGATTTATTTTGCAACTAGATTTTTGGTGGTATATCGTTATTTGACATAATTTTTGATTTGTTAATGTTCTGACTCTTTTTCAACTTTCGGTTTCCCCAGAAATGACCACTACTTTCAAATTATATATAGCACCACTAATATATTTTATCTTTTTTGATATAACAGTGTTGAATTTACCAGCAGGTTGAGTAGGCAGGAACCTAGGGCGGCAAATTTTAGGGGTCGGCATAAATAGTTTATTTTATTACATGCTTTTTAAATAAAATCTTTATTAAAATACCGCCTATGCGGTCCATTTAAAAACAAGGAGTTATAACCTTAAAAATTATTTTTAAAGTTTGACTTTGCTCTAAGAAATCTAATAAAATGAATGAGAAAACAAATGACAAATAATTGTATTTTTTTATGGCTATTTGACTTGAAATAAATCGTTTAAGCTTATAGTCATGACACTCTAGATAAAAATTAAAAACATGACAGCATAAGTGTCAAAAAATGACATGTGGGGTGTCATTGTATTTAGAATGTATTGTTTATCAAAATAATTTAAAATTTCTAGGTTTTTTCATTTAAAATTTGAAAGTACCAGTCATTTCCGGTTTAACCGGTAATAAAAAACAAGTAAACACATCAACCAATCCAAAATTATGTCAAATAACAATTTACCAAATTTCATTTTCCTTTGTAAAGGGTAAAAAATTTGTAGGGGGAACCACCTGTGAGAAACATCCGGTATAGAGCTTTTTTCAAAGTTGCAAAGATTAGCTTCATTATTTTGATATTACCTAAGAGGTAACTTACGCATGATCTATGTAAATAGTTTGTAGTGTGTGTTAAGTTGCGGGTCTAATTAAAATTAAATATTACCTTAAACAACCAAAATTTTTTTAAGGTATATTTTTACCAAATTAAATAGAAAATGAAATTTCATTCAATGTAGGTACAATGGCACATTTGCATTCATTGCACTTTATACTCTGTTCACTATAAATTAAAAGAAACACCTAGACAAAAAATGTATTTCATTAGTTTAAAAAGTCAGTAACCCTAGTTACCACAGTAAAAAAATATTTTATTAGTTTAAAACTACAGTAACCGGAGTTACTCACTAGGTATTTATTATTAATTTATAGTTGGTAAAGTATAGTACTTAAGGTAGAAATTTAAAAAAATTAAAGGTTGGATAAAAAAAAGTTCCAAATTAAGTGTCATTGCATTCAAAATGTTTATATTGTGTCTCAAAGAAAGCAAATGTCGTTTCCGACCAAACCGAAAGTAGTGTTTGGGGTAGATTTACTTACTACTAAATTAATTTTAAGAAACTAGGGACCATTAAAAGAAATTGGAAACCCTTTAAGATAGGGTATCAATTGATTTCCTTTTCCCTTAAACTTATTGACGCTTGTGTTGGCGAAAGAAGGGGATAACCGTTAACAAGTAAAGTTTACTTAGATACCCAAAAAATAAAAATGACATGTTTTACTCTTTTTAATAGGTGTACAAAAAACGGTATTATACGAGACGCTTGTTTTAATAGAAATGCACTCCATACTATTTCCACTTTTTCCAAAATAAGTAAAAGAATGCAGTTGCTGCAAGTGGCTCTAGTGCAACTAAGTTATTTGTTAAATATAAAAAAAAATGAATTATTAAGCAACTATACAGGGTGCCTCCCGATTGCACTAAGAAAATTTATTTCATGAGCTATTATTATAAAAAGAGTATATATAAACATGGGTCCTCAAATTTTTCATTTACCAGATACAGGAAGTTAAACTTTTTAAAAACCTAAAAATTTCTAAAACACTTTTTTGGTAAATATTTTTAGACTACATATAAACATTATTTAACTAAGCATTTGTTGTTGTAATTGCTAATTAGAAGTTATAACACTTAATTGTTAAAGGAAAAGAATTCCCCAATGTTTCTGGATTATACAGTTTAGCATATTATATATTTTTCTGAAAAACTTAGCAAGCTACTTAAACATATGAAGACACAAAAGTTATATTTTTAGGTATTTTATCCAAAAAAATATAAAAGTTGCAAAAAGTCAGTGGTCGACATTCTTTTGTCAATAGTAATATAAGATGCGTCCTAGGCCGCCACTGGTCTCACAAATTAAAATTAGTTTAGGGCTAAATTAACTTTCTATTTTAAAAGAAACCAAAATTAGCTGAGGAATATGCCCTTACATTTTTTACCGCAATTAGAAAACATTTATAATCCAAGTTTTAAAAAATGATATTTTGAAATTAAAAATATTATTTTACTATTTGGTAACAACTAATAAACTTAACATACCCTACACATAAAGCAACTAACCATCTATTAAATTGTTAATATTGTACTGTGAGTGATTATTAATTAAGGCACCTTATCAAAGGCGTAAATGGACTGCCCCAGGCCTATCGGTTGTCTGCTAAATAGAATAAATTTAATTTAAAACGTCGGCAAGTTTAAAACTAAAATAAAACCTTTTAATAGAAAATAGGTAACACTGGTTCACAATGAAATCCTCCATAAAGCATTAAGGGTTTTAATTATACTACTTCTTGTAGTTTTTTTGTTATCAAATTACAATTTTGTGTAAAAGACTTTCTTTATAATTGATATAACATTGGATTTTTGTGTGACGGTCTTGCATAAATACTACTTTATTCTGTACAGATCATTCCAATAGAAACAAAAACAGTTCAAATAAGTAGAAAAAGAGATACATTAAATGACCTGGGGTGTTTCTACAAAATTTAATGCACCCATCGAATAACTACCCCCATTCATCTTTATTTACGACTAGCTTACAACAATATCTTATTTTCTGATTTAGTTTAATTAAAATGATCTTGTTTGACATCTAGAACGCTTTAAAACGAAAGCTTTAACTTCTGGAATTTAGATTGAAACAATGATATTTTTTTAATAAAAACATAAGACAAAAAATACTTATAGAAATATAAGGTTGGAACTGATAATTACTGGTTCCAAGTAAAGATAATGCTCTACCTTTACTCTCTATATAGCCAGATCTTATAAAATTTATTACAAAGGTCATAAATAAGAATAGTAAACGTTTTAGGTACTTTAATAACTTATATATCCTCAAGTAAGTGGTGAAAAAAAAATGTGTCATAGTGTGAACACCCTGTATAGGGGGTATGTAAGTTTTAATAATTTTAATATTTATTTAATCATTCCGAGAATGAAAAAACACATTTAAAAGTAAAACAATTTAAAATAATGTCAAAGCTTAGACCTCGAACCGGTAAGGTAAATTTCTAGGTCGAACGGGCAAGGTCGTAAACTTGCTAAGTCACCAAAAAAACGAGTTCAACTTTGTATGTAAACAGAGTTACCCAACAATGCAGGGGAGAAGTTAAGAAAAAGGAATAAAAAAAAATATAAGATAAGAAATAGGTAGAACTGAAGTCAAGAAAAAAGTTTAAGTTTTAGTCAAGCCCCCGTAGGGGTATGCCCGTACTCAGTTAAGTTAGTAAAAAAATTGCCCCAACTGACATAAGAGGCCCTAATGTAAATTAAAAAATTCTACGTCACATATGGCGCCCCAGTTCCGGTGTCCTTTGTGAAGCGATAGGAAATGTCGCTCATGGCACGCCCTTCCTGCCCCTCAGTGTATTTGTGGAAGAAAATGCTATATATATGGCAAGGGCGATGATTGCAAATTTAAAAACTTGTAAAAAGCACTAACTTTAAAATAAAGTTAAATTACGTTTTAAAAAGCCATGAAATATTTTTCTAGAATGGTAAAACATTATTTTTTTTAAATAAAAACTACCAAAATAATATTCAAAAGCTTTGATTTTCTAATAATACTTTAAAATAAAATAACGTGTTCCTTAGAATGTATTTCTTCGTTGCTACTCTGGATGCAGAATTGGAAAAACATGGTTAAAGGTTTAAATAAGACACATTTTATAATAGAGAAGCAATAAAACAAAAAATGTTAAAAACGCAATGCTTGCAGATTTTTGTTGGTTGATTTGCCGTAAAACCCTTAAAAAAATATGAAAAGAAAGACAACTACAACGAAAAATGCAACTAATAACAAACCTCTAAACTCTTTTTTTTTTTGTAGGTCATGAGTCTAACTAATTTTTTTATTCTTTAGTTATTAAATTTAAGATTTAAATTTAAAGCTAAAAATGCGGTTTTTTTATTGTATATAGGACTGTATGTATATCACTAGATGTATTCCATACATCACAAAAATTTGCAAAACAGTGTAATTTCGTTTGTTTGCTGCTGTGGCTTTTGAATTGGCACTGGCTAAACAACCACCGGCGGTTTTTTATTTACGTATAAGGAAATTATCGAAAATCCAAAATTATTTGTTATTACCGGCGGTTTTTACATAGTTTATTGGTAGATGCCGCCATCTGGCGGCTACACTTATAAGAAAATATTAAAAACCACCGAATTATAGTTAACCTTACCTTAATATTTATTTATTTTTTGCTCCGTCGTAAGCGTTTAGTTTTTTGGGAGTAAATTAATAAAAATTATTTTTCTTATTATTTATTAAAATAATGTAACTAGAAAACACGTTTAATACCTATGAAAATTTTGTTAAAGCTCTTAAAAAATATTTTAAAAAAATATAAAAAAAGATACAAGGAGAATTTAAGCGGTAAAAACAAAAATTGATCGTTTCATGGAACAAAAACTAAAGTCTTCCCAATTAAAGTATGAAACTTTAAATTTAAATAATAATATGGGGATATTAAACTACTACTGGCTTCCAGCCGGCATATTTTTTTAATGTTTATTCAAATTAAAAAGGTTATAATCCATGTCATATCTTCTGGCTCCTTTTTAAAACATAAAGTTTATGTTTAATATTGTTTAACATCACATTGCAACAAATTTATTGCATAATGTTAATTCCAATGAAAAAACGCAAAGTGGTTTGTTTGTTTTAAACCTATTTTAAATTAAAAATTAAAATGTAGATATTTTTTATTTATAACTTCTGGCATTTTGAAACATTCAGTTTACATTGCAACAACTAGACTGTTTACAAGCAAATAATGTCATTGTTTTGGGAGACTTTAATGTGCCTGATTTTGTAAATTTAAATTATAATGACGCCAAGACGTTTTCTTTATCCACTTTTGTAAATTTTTTAGATTTAAAACAGTGTAACAGAATATTGAATAATATGAACGGATTGCTTGATTTGGTTTTTGTAATGTGGAGTGCATGGTGGAGAGGGACACTGTGCCGCTGGTTTCCGAGGATGCATATCACCCGGCTTTAATGTTTACTTTTAATAATTTAGAAGTGAAAGAACGCAACTTTTTGCCAAATATTAGAGATAAAAATAAAACTTTCGTAAAGCTGACTTTCTTTCTTTATATAATGCTATTTTGCATACAGATTGGGGATTTTTGGAGGACATACAGGATGTAGAATTAGCTCTGGAAGGTTTTTATGACAAACTTTATACTATATTTGATATGTATGTTCCTGCATATAAAAATTTTAGAAGAAAGTTTCCGCCCTGGTATTCAGCGGTTATCATAAAGAATATTAAACTAAAGGCTAAAATGCGAATGAAATATAAAATAACACAAAACGAATTTTATCTTACGGAATTTAGGCGGTTGAGGTCATTAATAAAAGAACAATCAAAAATTGCTTATAATGTATATATGATGAATATTCAATCCTCAATTGTCAATGATTCTGGGAGATTTTGGTCTTATGTTAATACTAAACGTAAAACTTCCAGAATTCCGGGTGAGGTGTATTTCGGGGATAGGCGGCTCAGTGAACCACAGGATATTGTTGATGGCTTTGGGAATTTTTTTAGTAGTGTATATACGCGGGACGGACCTGAGGATGTTAATCAAAATTTGAGTAATTTTGTTAATGAAAATATTCCAATTCTACAACCCATAACTGAAGCGGATATTATTAAGTCCGCGAAAAAGTTACAAGATAAGATGACATCAGGTCCGGATCGGGTTCCATCGTTTATTGTTAAAGACTGCATAGGTGCCTTTGTTAAACCTTTATTAAAAATATACAACCTGTCCATTAAAACATCTACTATGCCAAAGTTATGGAAGCAGGCAAAAGTATGCCCCATTTTTAAAAATGGTGAACGTAATCAAATTAAAAATTATCGCCCTGTTTCCATACTTTGCAATTTTGCGAAGGTCTTTGAGTCGATTCTTTATGGACGGATCTACCTGTCAGTGCGCGCGAATATTGCTTTTGAACAACATGGTTTTGTAGACGGTAGGTCAACTGTTTCTAATATGGCATGCCTAACACAATTACTGTCTAAAATTTTGGATAAACAGGGACAGGTGGATGTGGTCTATACAGATTTTGCCAAGGCCTTTGACAGAATTTTGCACATGGTTTTACTTAATAAGCTGAGGGCGTTTGGATTTGATAACCCAACTCTGAAATTTTTTCAATCTTACTTAACTAATAGGAAACAATTTGTATTTTATAATGGGTACAAATCGAATGAATATATCGCAACGTCTGGTGTGCCGCAGGGCTCGAACCTGGGGCCATTATTATTTCTGCTTTTTATTAATGATTTATGTCAAGTCATTAAGTGTGACAAGTTGCTTTTTGCAGATGATCTTAAGGTATTTTTGCCCAACTTATACTGATTGTGCACGACTACAACAACAATTAAATTACATTCAGAGTTGGTGCGAAGAAAACAAACTCAGTCTTAATGCAGCTAAGTGTCAAGTAGTTAGTTACACTCGTAAGCAGCATCCTTTTCAGTATCCCTATTCCATATCGGGAGTAGTTTTGGAAAGAACTAGTACACTGAAAGATTTGGGGGTTGTGTTTGATTCAAAATTAACTTTCGTTGACCACATCAACCAGATAATTCTTGCGGCGGGTCGGACACTTGGCTTCATTGTGCGCAATAGTAAGAATTTTAGCGATTCAAGAGTTCTAAAAACCCTCTTTGTACATATGTGCGTTCGAAACTTGAATATGCCTCACTGATTTGGAATCCTTACTATGATTGTCACATAAATAATATAGATAGAGTCCAGAAAAGGTTTTTAAAGTTTTTAAATTTTAAAACAGATGGGATTTATCCACAGCGAGGCTCAGATTACCATGTTTTGTTGGAAAAATTTAGTTTTGACAGCTTAAAACTACGGAGGGTTTCTGCCTCCATGATCTTTTTGTTGAAATTGCTGCACGGTGAGGTTGATTGTCCTCATCTGCTAAATCAAATTAATTTTTTGTCCCTAGATTGAACGCTAGGAACTCTGTAAACTTTATGTGTGAAAGAGCTAGGACTAACATAATGCTAAAATCGCCGGTCAATTTTATGTGTGTGATATTTTTAATTGTACGAAAAATGAACTGAAAAGAAAAGCCAAATGTACTCAATAGAATTTATTTTTGAATGTTATTTATACTGTTAAATTCTTTGTTAAATAGTTTGTATAATAGGTTCTATTATTATTATTGTATATGATATGAGTATTATTATAGTTATTTTTATAATTTGCTATGTAAATTGCTCTGTAAATGGGTTCTTGTTGGGCAATAAAGCTATTATTATTATTATTATTATTATTATTATATTGCTTAAAAACACATTGCATGTTACTTATTGCATAATGGACCAAGTCGTAAAATTGCTTTTAAAAAATATGCTAAATTTACTTAAAAATTTGACATACCTCACAGATTTAAATTCTTTTGTTTTTGTGTCGAATCTTTATTCAAAAACTATAATTTATGTTTTAAAACATAATCGACCATTTTTTGCAATATTTTAGAAAAGGAATATTACATAAAATATGAAACATATCTAAAATTTATAATTTGTAAATTGTAATGTGCCCAATATCTTTCTTTCTCTTGGTTTCAAAGTTTTATTGGATACCCAGTTCTGTCGAATAAAAATAATACTTATATTTTGTTAGAGAAACTTTTTATAAATAATAAATAGGGTTAATTTTTCGTCTTGTTTTTTTTTATTTTATAAAGACATTTTTAAAGCATTAAGGTAATAATTTTCGTAAAATAAATTTATCTGTAACAACGTTTTTACTTAAAGCCGTATCACTTTTTTTAGAATATGTATGTTGTAAAATAAATTTTAGTTTTTATTAAAAATTTGTGTTTAAATATTAAGCTTAAGTCTCTAAAAATATTTTTAAGTGGGGTTTATTATATCGCTTTTCTGTGTATTAAAGATTTTTTCAAAGCTACTGATATTTGAAAACTAACGGTAACCAGCAACTTATTTTGCAAGTCAATTTGTAAATATTATTCCCAGGTATTTTCTATCAGCACACAAATTAAACTTATCTACATAAAAATATCCTAATTCTTTTCCGCCTAAAATAAATAAATAAGAAAACACAAACTTACATACAGTGTGTCACAGGATAGGTGTTACAAGGGTACAAATTTACCAAGAATTTTGAATTTCTTTAAAGTTCTTTTGGGAAAACTGGTCGCATGGTCCAAAACTAATAAATAAAAAAATTACTCTGACTGGCAATATACTTATACCCACTTATAGACTTATAACTCAAAATATTAAAAATGAGTAAGAGTAGGGTACTTTTATTTTTAAAAATAGGATAAAATTGCATAAGTAAATGTCGTTTGAAATTAAAGTTTAAAAATTTAAAGTTAAAAGAATTAATATATATAATAATATACGTTTGTCAATTTTTTACAATATGCATTAACAGTTTTTAAAATACTTGGCTTTATAGTCCCTGGGCCAATAATGAAGTTGACTTTATGATAACAACACTTTTAAAACCTATTTAGGGGGTTCCTTTTGACAAGTCTACCACGAATACTGATATCGCAATATATGTAACCGGCGCTTTAATTCTTACGCCCCCTCAAACATGTCATTTCTGAGACTTTAGGGGTTGTGATAAAAACAGTTTAATTTTTGATTTTAACGAAAAGATCGTGTATTTTAACCCCTATACGGACGCTATCGTCCGACCGAAAAAAGTGACGCGTTCGCCCTGTTCGGCACCCAAAAAATGTCAGTTTTAAGCCTTATGATTTCGTGACAGTGACACTTACCATTTTTGGCACAATGTTTAAACATCGCATGCTAAAACATTGCGGTCAACTTGTCCTACAAAAAAGTGACGTAAAAGCTAGAGAAACGGGTTCAAATGTCAAAATTTTAGATTTTTTTTTTTTTTTTTTTTGAAAACACTATATTTTATCGAATAAGTACTATAGACCAAAGTTGCAGATCGTAAAATTCTCTATTAAAATTATTTTTATAAAATTTTTTCCTGAAACTTACTAACAAAATCCTAGAAAAATTTTAAGCTTACAGCGCCAAAACTTTTTATATATATATTTTTTATTTTAAAAATATACAGGGTGATGATGTGCAGGGCCGATGCTTGCCAGGTGATTTCTAGCCTTACAGGTAAAACTTTACTCGAAGGGTTCACTAGCTGTAAGACTATTTTTAGTAATTTGCATACTATTAAATAGGTATTGTTCCTAAAAATAATATCATAAAGGTTCATGGACTAGGCCTACGGGAGAAACCACGTTAAAAATACAACGCGCCGAGTACTGTGCGGAAATATGTGCAATGTGCGCTTATCATGTAGATCGTGATTCTTATAAGCGCAATATCTGGGAAATGGTGGGTTAAAAAAATAACATAATAACCATTTTTATAAAGAAGTTTAAGATCTACAACTTGTGTTGGCGATATTTTTAGACAAAACTGACAGTTTTGAGAAAAATCACAAAAACCTGAAACTTTGACTTTTAAACTTAAACAAGTGTCAAACCACACATAAGAACGATGGGAAGTTTTGGCACTTTATTGGGAACGGTAAATTTAATGTCTCTAAAAAAATTGGCTTTGTCAATAATGGCGTTATTTGATCCATATTTGTATGCTTAAATTGACCGGTTAACTTGTCGGACCGTCCATATTTTTGTCGGACATAGACATAAATGATTTCAGAAAGTGTTAATGAAACACGTGGTACTTTTGTCCGACAAGTTACAGTCACGAAACCAAAAGGCTTAAAACTCACATCTTTGGGATATCGGACTGGGCAAACGCGTCACTTTTTTGGTCGGACAAGTTTAGCACAATGTTTTAACATAAGATGTTTACACATTGTGCCAAAAATGGTAAGTTTTACTGTCACGAAACCATAAGACTTGAAACTGACATGTTTCGGGTGTTGGATTGGGCGAACGCGTCACTTTTTTTGTCGGATGATAGCGTCCGTATAAGTTATAATACACAATCTTTTCATTAAAATAAAAATAATAGTGTTTTTATCACAAACCCTAACGGCTCAGAAATGACATGTCTGAGGGAGGCGTAAGAAATAAAGCGCCGGTTCCATATACGGCGATATGAGTATTCGTGGTAGACTTGTCAAAAGGAACCCTCCCTAAATAGGTTTTAAAAGTGTTGTTATCATAAATTCCACTTTATTGATGGCCCAGGGGCTGTCAATTTTTTACCATAACAGTTTTTAAAATACTTGGCATAAGGCAGCGAATAATAAAAATATATTTTTAATTGTTACATTTCCTTTTAAATTTTGTTCCCTCTTGCCCATTATTTAAGTTGTAATGTGTATTGTAAAAAAATAACATTTATATTTTTTAAATATCGTGATTTAACTTCAAACTTTATCATAAAAGTTAATTCTTTACAACATTTACTTATACGTTTTTATTCTATTTCAAAAAATAAAAATATTAGCTCCTGGGCATTTTTCATATTCTCAGTTATTACTTGCCCTGTATAATACCAATTAACGTAAAATTTTGTATTTATTAGTTTTGAACCATGCGACCAGTTTTCTTAAAATTTTGTTTTAAAATTCAAAAATTTTTGGTTCATTTTCCTCACACCTATCCTTAGACACACTGTATAAAAAACAATACGATTTTTTTCAAAAGATCCACATCAGATTTAAATTTTTAAACTGTTTCTATAGGACTTAGTAGTACCCTGTTAAATTGGGTATTTAAAAGAATATTATAATAAAAATAATTTGGAAATTAAAATAATAGCCAATAAAATATTCTACCTTTCTTCAGCTAACCTAGAAGCTTCTTCTTGTTCTTTCTTTGCTCTGACAGCTTCATCAACATCTCTGGATGAAGAAACTCTGTCCTTCTTATCTTCTTTCGTGAATAAAGGCTAACCTTGCTTCTCTCTAGCCTCACGAAGTTTTCTCATTTCTTCTGCTTGCTTGTCATCTTCTGGAGTTGCTTTTGTTGAACCAAATTTGCGGCTTGGGCGAGCAGGAGAAAGGGCAACTAAAAATGTTGAGTAGTTAATTTTCTGTATAAAAAGATGAAAATAATAAATGGGGCCTGTAAATGAAAAAAGCAAGTATGTCCTTTTTAAACATTTTATTTTAACACCTTGCAAATCTGTTAAAGGTATCGTGACCCCCTAAAAATGGTTCTTTTTGCATATAATCTATTCTTGCATCGAATGTTTTAAAAATATTTAAAAGATATTTAAAAGCAAATTAGGTATATCCAATTTTACTTGATATTTTAAGGAAGTTTTGGTTGTAACGTAAAAGAATATATATATATATATATATATATATATATATATATATATATATATATATATATATATATATATATATATACATATCCACTCTCAATCTTATAGCGTCATTACACACAGAACTTCCGCCATACACAACGGCGTCCGGTAAATTTGGCTCTAACGGTTTTAAAGATATTTAGGTGTTGCGGTACTTTTCACTTACCCAGTATGTACGTAAAAGCTTAAAATTCAAATTAAGAAAAAATCTTATTTAAACCCAGATATATCCTTTTTCATCTTTTATAACAGATTAAATAAATTTTAAAGAAATGTTACTTATTTTAAGCAATATATATTTAAAAAGTCCCAGTTCATCTGCTAGAATCATTTTAGGTAAAATAATTTAAAAAATGCTTTTTCAAATTTATTAGCTAAAAGCATATCCCATATACTAGGTTAGTAAAAGTACTGCATATTCTTAAATATCTTAAAGTGTTCTGGATCATATTTAAGCATCTAATAAAGACCTATAAAACTTTAAAAATTAAAAAACTTACTAAATTTGACCTGCACAAATCAATGAAATAATAATAAGTAGGACATTCCTTTTGAAAAAGTAAAAAAAAAATATGTGTAGTAAAAAACTTGGAAATCTGTCAACAATGCCTGTATTATTATTAAATTTTACAAGTTCAAACATCTTCAATATTAAATATGGTAAATTATTTTTTATTGATATTAAAAATATTGGAGGGTAACGGTATTTTTACTAACTCAGTATCTTTAAAATAAGATTATGTGCGTACAGTATGCGCTTATATGGACTTTACAATAGGACAAGTGAGCAAAAAATTAAAACTTTAAGAAAGTTGTTTATGGCAACTGCTTTTGCTTCTTAGAAAAACAAGATTCACGTTAAGAAATTTGTTTTGTTTTGTACAGGGACTCCAAAAACTATAAAAATGTGATTATGGGCCAAGACAAAACTACCTTTAATTTTAATAACTTAGCAAAATGTTAAATAAAATAGGTTTTTAAAATTAAATAAGGATCCCATATCTAAAGTTTAATATAAAATTAACAAAATTTTGTTTTTAGGGTCATATTCTTGTAAATAATTTTTTTTTCACCTTTTATACGTAATACAATAATTAATTTTAAAGTTTGTAAATATATTTAAATACAAAAATGTAAAACAGGGTAAATTACGTAAAAAATGTGTAAAAACTGAATAAAATATTATGACCAAAAAAAAATTAGATATCGGATCCTTAATTTATTCTAACAACCATTTTTATTTGACATTTTGCTAAATTAGTAAAAATAAGGGTAGTTATGCCTTGGTCCATTTTTACATTTTTGTAGTTTTTAGAGCCCCTGTACAAAACAAATTTCTTAACGTAAATCTTGTTTTTTTAAGAATAAAAGCAGTTTCCATAAACAATTTTTTTAAAAATTGAAAGTTTTTGGTCCATTTGTCCTACTGCAAAGTCCATCCGTGGACATACTGTTTATAAAATAGTATTTAATAATGAGCTTGGCAAAATTTAAGATAAATTTTAAATTTTAAAGGGCATGTTGGGTTTTAAAAAAAGGTACACAAAAAATAAACCTTAAGGTAAAAAGGTACACCATATTATAAACTATAAAAATACAAAAATAACCATGCTTGTAATTAGTAAAAAGAGCAAGCAAAAAAGGTGTAATTTAAAATATCTAAATACAAATTTAAAAAGCAAAATGCATATTTATACTTTTCTGAGGATACCTGGGATAACTTTTTTCTGGGATTGGACAAATAGGATAGGAATACATTAAATAAAAATACCTTTTTTTAATTTACTAATATTAAAGTAGTAAACGTAGTGTGTAAAATACATAGAATCTAAAAAAATACATTAAAAGACAATCATTTATAACAAATAATATGTTATAAAAACGACTAACAAATTTAAAAACAGTTTATACAATAAACGAAAACATTAAAAAAATTAGTGTATTTAAAATACGGGGTGTTTTCTAACTACGGTACGAAATTAAGAAGGTGATTTCTTATGACTTTTTTTAAATCCTATTAACTTATGTATGGACATGTTTTATATATTTGTTTTAGTTTTTAAAAAAGGTTGGTATTTATTTATTATCTTGAAAACCCTTTACTAATTCAAAAAATAGTCCTTTACCTATTTAGTGTAATCAGGTGCTTATAAAGTTTTACCTATATTGAAATTATTTGTACCATTGGCGTCTCAGTAAACACCAAAGCCAATATTCTTGAAAAAGAAAGTACGCCACTGACTTTTTATCAAGTTTTTATATTTTTCTCGGAATGCAACTTTTTAGTTTTTTTATTTTTTCGCATTCAGCTTTGTTTCCAAGAAAAAAAGCCACTTTGGGTCATCCTAAAAAGTATCTATAAACAACATAAAATAAAATAATAAATGAAAACATAAACAATTTTGACCTATGTAAAATAGGAAAATAAAAATTTCCAACAAATCATATGTCTTCTCATTTATTTTAGGACAAATAATTGTTTATTTTTTTATACCATTTTGTCTATGGGTACTTATTAGAAGAAAATAAAGTGACTTAATTTTTTTCTCGAAAACGAAGCTAAATAAAACGAAATTACAAGAGAACAACAATATGCACTTTTATTTGGTTAATGGTAAAAAAATGACATCTTTATAAAAATCAGTGACGTAGTTTTTTTCTAAATAATATTGGCTTTTATGACTACTGAGGCGCCACTGGGCTTAATAATCTTGACTTAGGTCGAGCTTTTTTAGCGCCCTAATACATTAAGCAAGTAAACAAAATTTTATCCCACTTAGGTAAAGGCTTTTAATAAAATATATAAAAAGTACCGACTTTTTTAATAAAATTAATTCTCTGTAACTCAATAAAGGAAGCAAGTCCAAGCCCCCCTCCTTAGGTTTGGTACCGTAGTTAGGAAACACCCTGTATAATACTTCATACTGAGTAAAAAACTAAAAGATACTTTGTATTCTAAAACGTGTTTATCAAACAAACCGTAGATCTTTTACCTAACTTTTAAAACACTTTTTAAAAAAGGGGATTTGAAAACAGCTAAATGATATCTTCCATAAACTACCACGTTATAGCCATACGATTTTAAATAGTAATTTATGTAACAAGTGCATAAAGTGATCCTTTTTTTTACGAATGGAAATTTTGACAGCACGAGCCGTTAGGCAAGTGCGGCAATCCCATGAATAGAGAAAAACACTTTATGCATGTGTTACATACTATATTTTTCTACGACCGTATAAAATTTCCCAAATTACCAGTTTATACCTGTTTTTTAACTTATTAATTTTATTTTTTATAGCGCAGCTATCATATTGCAAAAAAAATAATAGCATCTTTATTTTTTAAAAGACAATAATTATCCTCCTTATAACTATGCCGTGATTTAATTTTAGAAAATTGTATGTACTTACTTTTGTAAAAATAATACTAATACTAAATACTAAAAGTATAATTTTTTAAAAATTTTTTAGTCACCCTAATTTATTAATACTAGTAATTTTAAATTATTTTAATTAAATTTATTTGCAAACTGTCAAATTTTAAAACTACTGACACATGAAATAAAAAAATTATGATGAAATTAAAGATACCTTGACCGTTTGGTTCAGTTGATGTCGCGTTTACTGTTACATTGCATATATTAATATTTAAGTTTATTGCAGTAGGCATAAAAACAAAACACTAATTTAAAGTGTAAAAAAGTTTAAAATGTTAAAAAAGTTACTTCTTTTAACACTTGATGTAGTGTCCTAGAATGAAGTACTTTATCATCATTTTAACGATTAAAAAAACTGCATTTTTTACGGTCGTGGACAAAATATTTTTTTTATTTTTTATGTTAAAACTATGCTTTGAACGAAAATAAGTACAGAAGTTTTCTGAGACGTAGATAGAAAACCTGTAAAAATTAGATTTGTTTTAAAAACTGCCGCACCATTTTTTAAAAAATAGTAAACTAAAATTTTTATTTAAGGTCGCTAAAAACAAGTAAAATATTTATATATGTTAAGGGTAAACATAATATTAAGGGTGGTAAAACAAATTTGTACAATATTTAACGCTTAATTATGTTCAGCTTATGCTAAATCTATACTAATATTATAAAGAGGTAAAGTGTGTAGCTTTGTTTGTTTGTTTGTAGGGACTTATCTTTGGAAATACTAAACCGATCATAAAACTATTTCACAATCAATAAGCTTCACTATTTAAAAATGCTACAGGCTATAATATTTTATTATTATTGAAGGTCAGAAAAAATATAATTACCGCCCAACGAAGTGGGCACGGGTCGTCAAGTATTGTATAGATACATTTTACACGTAATATTAAGTAAACAGCTTAATAATTAAAACAAAAAAAAAGTTAAATAATTAAATGCCCGATCATTTTCCTATGTATTTAATTTTAGTAAAGTAAATCTAATTTATTAAAAAGTGTTTTAAACTACTTGCAGTTGCCAAAATGGTTTTAATAGATCAAGGAGGTTTAGGGTGTCGTAACTAATTTCTAAATGTTAGCAACAACTTTATTTTTTATTTTGTATACTGGATTCCGTACCAAGACAATTTTTAAGTTGTCCCAAAAGCTTTTCTAATATAAAAACCATATTATTTTTTTTACGAGTATATGTGGGTATATTAAAAGCACAATTTAAAATTATAAAAAGTATACAGGGTGCTACAAAAAAAAGATTTTTATAAAACTTATGTTTTTTTTTAAAGGAGCACCCTTTATATAAGTTCAGTTTCAGATTGTAGAAATAAAAATAGGGTAAGTTTTATAAGCAATCCCTATACCAAAAATAAATGGTTTTCAAGATATTAATATATCCTATTTTAGTTACGCTTGACTTTTTTAATGTTATATTGCTAGAATATAAACTGTGCCATCAACTACATTTAATATTTTGGCGTTTAATTATACAGGGTGTCCAGAAACTAATTTTTACAATAAGCTACCTTAGAGTGCACATTACTTGTCTATTTTAAATGGAACACTCTCTATATTGTTTCTTTTGGATTTAAGAAAAAAAAGTTTAGTGTCCTTAGTAGTTTTTATGCCTAAAATGTAAACTGTTTTAAAATATTTGGGAATTGTTGAACAATTTAATAAAATAACAAATCTTAAATTTCCGATATAGGGTATTTTTGTTATTTTAAATGGAACACTCTGTATATTTTTTAAAATTTAAAATTCAGTGTTTTCTCTTTATAAAATGTAACATAAGCCATGGTTATTTTAAAAACGAATGATCTATTGACCTCTATAAAATTGACTTCACGACGATTAAGATAGTATTTAACAATAAAAGATTGCTACAAAACTGAATATGACAACAAAGCTACAAGTATTGTTTTCAAAGGTCAATAATTAGTAATATAGAAAACCATTTTTTTTAAATATTGGTATTTCCATATTGACCGATTTTTTAATTTATTAATTTATTTATTTATTTTTTTTTATTTTTATTTTAAATTATGCTTGTCGGCCTAAAATTTAATTTTAAACACCTTTTTCAGATAACTTTTTTAGATATTATGCCAACTAACGTTACTTTTTATTATTTAATTTAATTTTATTAATCATACTCCCAACCGACGCCCGTAAGCCGCATGTTATAAATGATTTTTAGGTTACTGGATGAGCAAAGGACAAAAAAATATATTTTAATTTTTTTTTCCAAATGTGTCCAACTCTTTAATGGTCACTGTATATCTTGTAAACTAATCATACGATCACGTTGGGCTAATAATAACTTTTGATCAGAAAGTCAAGAACTACGACATACTAAATTTTTAGTCAATTCGATTGGGATCCAAAATCCATCAGGGTACTACGGGCTCCTTTGAATATTTTGCTAATTATATTACAAAAATTCATACAAAGTAAATAGTACTTGGAATGGTTCACGAAAACTGTAAGAGGATTAACATTAAACTTTTAAACTTTTATCCTAAATATAATAATTTTATGTATTTAATCCTATTTTACATATGTATATTTATAGGGGTGAAGTAAAGAAAATCTTAGCCTGGCGGTGTAATTTATTACTTATTAAACAAGAAAATTAAAAATATATATATTACTTTGTATCTTAAGGTAGCCCACTAATTTAGAAAATTAAGTATAGGTAATAAATTTTGGACTGCAATTTTTTGTCTTTTAAAATTTTAAAAATATCTGGCCGTAAACACCTATGACCATTTTAAACGAAAAGTTTTATTCTGGTTGTTAAAAAGGCTTATTTTTTTTATTTACATTTTACTTTATTACTCTTTATCGGCATAAAAGAAGATGTGTTTAAAAGAAACAAAAAAAATGCAGTCAACAATTTAAAAAAAGAAATAATTTTAAAAATTAGTGGGCCACGTTAAAATGTCAAGTAATACAACATTTTTATTAAAAATTCTAGACTAAGAAAAGAAAATTAAAAATATATATATTTTCTTCAACCTTATATTTATATAGTGGCAAATCTTGTAGGATTGCTAAGCTTAGCTTTATCATTCAAATTTTTAATTTGATGATGATCGCGCATAATTTACTAAGGTGCAAGAAAATGTCAATACATTTTATCCACAAATAGATCAAAATAATTCAATAAATATAAATTTTATTTATGTAATAATTTTTTTGTCCCTAAGGTGGCCCTCATTTTCATCTCAAATATTTCAAAAACAATTTAGCTTATTTGTTGTAAACCTATGTGACCAGCAAAAATAATTCACAGATTCTGGGGTAACGCTTCCATATATGGCGGTATGAATATTTGTAGTTGACTTACTAAAAATAACCATCCTAAAATTTTTGGTTGTTATTATCATAAAGTTAATTTTATTACTGGCCCAAGGACTATAACTAGTGTTTACTTTTGAAAATAATAATAAAGCCATTAATTAATGGTTGTTACCCAAGTTTTGCGTCAATGCTTTCAGTTTGTGGCGTTCACTTTATGCATAATGTAAGCTGTAAACCATACACCTTCAATTGTGGTTTTCAAACTGGTTAGTTTCAAAATTGTTTGGTATTTGTTAGATAAATATGTAATGTAATAGCTTCATATTCTAAATTACTTTTTACGTAAAGAGACATTTTAAAAGCTATGAGAGCGAGAAACTTAAGATTACAAACAGGTACACCATAACTTTCGTCCTAATTGTTTAAAAATTAAATAACATATTTTAAGATTACCACATTTTTATTTAAAAACAATAAAAAAATGTAAGAAAAACATGGTCGTAAATAAAATGGTATCCTAACCTGGGTAAAAAATTTTAAAACTGACTTGAGAAATGGTTCATTTTCGAGGTACGTGCCTCAGTAAACCATCCTTTTCTTTTAAAAGCAAGTAAATACTTTCCACCTTTGTATGTATTATTCTATTTACATATATCTCTTAGATAGTAGACGTAGTAGTTTCAAATTACATATTTTGGCAAATTTTATTAATATTATTTAGTAGTCACCTTCTGTATTATGTCTTGAGTCTTTATTTTTATTAAAAGACGTATTTTATAATGCTTATTAATTTATTAAGACTAACTTTTATTAAAAACCTATTATACTCTATTTATGGATGGTGGAGGGGAGGATAACCATCTGAATGTTTTAAAAAGTGTCCGTCGAAAGAAGCAACTTAAGGTTGCGCCACAGTAGCCAGAGAAGATTTTTTAACAAATGAGCATGAATTATTAGAGTGAGATACAAAATAAAAAAGGACAGATAGATACAAAATAAAAAGGGAAAGAAATACCAAAATCCCTCCACTGGCTACTGTGGCGCCATCACAACTTGCTACATTCCGATGGCCACTTTTTCAACTTGTCCGCCATAAAAGATGATTATCCTCTCCTTCACCATCCATAACTCTATTCTTAAGAACGCCATTCTTATTATTTGTCAAATCAGTCAGTACCAACCACTAACATAAAAGTAACTAAAATAATGGTACTGTTTCTAGAACCGAAATCCTATATGCTAAATTAGGATCATATGTTAGATCTTATCTTTTTACATTTTATAAGAAAAATTAAATTTAAACTTGCCTAGTTAATTATAAGAAATAATTTTATTATCCTCTATATTTAACAGGTTTTCTAATAACTCCTTCTAATCTAGTACTAATATAATTATTATCATTAAAATTTTGGCTTACATCAGTAGTAGATTTATTTGTGACAAAATTAGGTTGATTAGTTTTAACAAGTCTATTACTAGGTTCATTATAATCTTAATTATTGCTATTTAAAACACCTGAGTAACTCAACGAAAAGCGGCTGGATTCAAATTGTGTTAAAAAATCTACAAAATTATTTTGTTTAAGCTCTGGCTTGTACAAGTTTGGCGTAGGTCTCAAGAATGAAGAAATCCTTCTTAAAATTTAACAAGAATTATCTGTTACTAAAAGGGAAAAAAGTCAGAAGTTTTATTGCCAATTACCCCTGGAACCCATCATCGGTTTTCCAGATTCCTAATTATAACACTATCTCCCTTTTGAAAATTGTAACTAAATTTAGCATTCACATCAGTATTTTTTGTTGACTAATCATTGTCAGTTAAGGGTTTTTTATTTAAAATTTGGTTTGATACAGGTAATATAGAATGAAGAATTTGATTTTAAAGAAGTTGAGCTGGTGTTACATTTAAACCACTTAAAGGGGTATTTCTGTATTCTAGTAATGCTTTATAAATATCTGTATTTGTTTCGTGATATTCTCTTACCAAATTTTTACAGATTCCTACAGCTTTTTCAGCTAAGCCATTTTATTTTGGGTATCGAGAACTAGATGTTTTTAACTAAATATCCCAGCTATTAGCAAACTGTTTAAAATAAGTACTATTAAAAGGGTTGTTATCTGACATAAAAATAGTTGGAATTCCAAACCGAGCAAATATTGGTTTAGTTTTTCTATAATTTCAAAAGCAGTTTTTGTTTGTAATTTTTAGATTTCAATTCAGTTACTGTAGTAATCTACTAGTACTAAATAATCATTTGCAGCATATGTAAAAGATCTGCACCAACTTCTCTTGTACCGATTTTCTTGTATATTTAAGGCATGCTTTACATTTAGAGACAACATTTTCTATATCTTTGGACATACCTACACCTGGCCAGTTAAAGAAATTTCTTGCTCTGGCTTTGTTGTTTTTTAATTGTCAGTTAAGGGTTTTTTATTTAAAATTTGGTTTGATACAGGTAATATAGAATGAAGAATTTGATTTTAAAGAAGTTGAGCTGGTGTTACATTTAAACCACTTAAAGGGGTATTTCTGTATTCTAGTAATGCTTTATAAATATCTGTATTTGTTTCGTGATATTCTCTTACCAAATTTTTACAGATTCCTACAGCTTTTTCAGCTAAGCCATTTTATTTTGGGTATCGAGAACTAGGATATTTTTAACTAAATATCCCAGCTATTCCACAGCTATTAGCAAACTGTTTAAAATAAGTACTATTAAAAGGGTTGTTATCTGACATAAAAATAGTTGGAATTCCAAACCGAGCAAATATTGGTTTAGTTTTTTCTATAATTTCAAAAGCAGTTTTTGTTTGTAATTTTTAGATTTCAATTCAGTTACTGTAGTAATCTACTAGTACTAAATAATCATTTGCAGCATATGTAAAAGATCTGCACCAACTTCTCTTGTACCGATTTTTCTTGTATATTTAAGGCATGCTTTACATTTAGAGATCAACATTTTCTATATCTTTGGACATACCTACACCTGGCCAGTTAAAGAAATTTCTTGCTCTGGCTTTTTGTTTTTAATTTCGAGATGCACGGTGTGTAATTTAATAAGCATTAAGTTTCTTAAGGACTTTGAAACAATTGTTACGGTGATTTATAGCTAAGTTTCTTAAGGACTTTGAAACAATTTTTAAAAATAAGTTTATTTTTATTTTGAAAAATGTTCATTATCTAACAAATTATTAAGCTTTTTGGGCCAACCGTGTTCACAAAATAGTTTAACATTACATAATGTCGAATTATTTTTGTGGCATTTTTATCTCGTCAAGTCTTTTATCAGATATAGGAAAATCAAAATCTAAAGAATGTACGACTACCGATAAATCAGGGTCGTTCTTTTTTAAACTAAATCATCAAATGTTTCTTTAAACCTTGGCTTAATTGTATCTGGTACCCTCCTACAGGCACTTTTAAACGGTACGGAATTTTCTTTTAAAACTATTTTATATTGATAAGGTATTTTACTAGTACCCTCAAAAATAGTCTCATTATTTTTTATAAAGATTCCTCAATAATTGTAGATTTTTTACTGGGTCAACTTTGTTTATTAACTTTAGTTTAATTCAAGCGTTTAAACCAAGAACTGATACCAAAGCACCCTCAACTAAAAGAAATTTAATATTAAATCGAACCCTTTTTATGATACAATTTACAACAACAGAACCTTTAGTTTTTATTTTAATATTTCCATACGTAACAAGAGTTACTGTACTAGCATCAATATTATGGCTATCAATGTCATGCTTATTTATTAAATCATAAGGCGGTTGCAACTTGTCCCTGTATCCCTTTAAAAAATAACATTTTTTTATTTATTAGTATATCTACAGATCAAATATTATAATTATTTTAAATATTATGTACTTGCAAAGTATTATATTTAATAAAAAGGCAAATTATTATCTTGATCATCTGATTAATCATAAAATTCATGCACCTTTTGCCCAAAACCTATTTTCTTATTACCATTATTATTAATTCGACTATTATTTTTATTACCATTTTTTAACTTTTTATTTTCACAACCTATGATTAGGTTTTTAAAAATTGTACATGTCTTACCAAATACCGGACAACTTTGAACACATTTTAAAGAGTCATAAATATCACTAACCTTTCTATTGTCCTTCGCTACATTCTTGGGGACTGCACCTTTATTTTACTTCACAAAATCAACTTTCTCAGTATGCCAGTCTTTAACTTGATGCAGACTTATTTCAGTGGCTTGACAAATTTCTTCTGCTCCTTTAGCCGTCAACTTGAGTTGTTGAAGTAATCGCTCTTGCAATGACAAATCAGATATTCCACTTACAATTTTATCTCTGACTAATGAGTCGTTCAAATCGTTAAAGTTACAATTTGCTGCTAGCAATTTAATTTCTTTTAAGTAATGATCTAAGCTTTTATTTTTATGTTGATTACGAGTAAAAAATGTATAACGGTCATGTGTTTCATTCCTCAACGGTTTACAGTAATCTTTAAATGCATCTACTAATTGCTACCTTCATTTCATTTCCAAATTTGTTGCTTTTAGGTAGATGTCCAAACTTCTTAAAAAATTGTCCAGATTACAATGTACATCTTTGTTAGATTTTTAGGGGGCTTCAAATTCCTTCCATTTTACCGTGGATTTTAATACTTTTAAGGCTTTTTACTTCAACACAAAACTTGACACCATGTATTAAGTCTTTATTTTTATTAAAAGTCGTATTTTTTAATGTTTAATAATTTATTTAGATTAAATTTTATTAACAAACCTAATATAATCTATTTTAAAGAACGCCATCCTTAATATTTGTTAAATCAGTCGGTTCCAACCACTAACATAAAAGTAACTAAAATAATGGTACTGTTTCTAGACCCGAAATCCTAAATACTAAATTAGGAGGATATGTTACACCTTCTACCTGAAAAGAGCTGAAAGAGAGAAATTTAGTATTGAAAACAGGTATGCATATTTTTAAATAATCATCTTGCTAAAAATTAAAAGATTTCTTGGTACAGAATCCAGTATACAAAATAAAAAATGAAGTTTTTATTTGCATTTAGAAATCAGTTATGCCACCCTAAACCTTACTGATCTACTGGAACCTTATTGGCGACTACAAGTAGTTTAAAATATTTTTTGATGAATAACATTTCATGTGTGAAATGTATATGTGCATGGTGGTCCATGTAATCTGAGGCAAATAACCGGAAAACGACAAATAAAAAAAAATGTTTTAGGTAAAAGTTGTTTAAAATTAAAGTGAAAATTTAACGGTATTACTAGTTTGTAACCTTGACTACAATTTAGGTATCAACTTTGTTATTCAAAACCCCCTTTTTTTGTTTAAAATCTTAATCTACGTACAAAATAAAGCAAATTTTCTATAAAACCCTTTAAATCCGATTTTAATTTTTAAAGAGATCTAACAAAATAAATTTTAAGAACCCATTTTTCATAAATTTTACGTTTAGAAATTACAAAAATTATCAGAATCTTATATATGGTTAATTGTATTTTTTAACATTTATAACCACTTTTTTAATATTCTGTTTAAATTTAAATTTGCCCCTTCATTTCAAATAAATTTAACTTTAAACATTTTCTTCTAAAATGAGTCTTAAAATAATTTTTTTATTTATAAATTTACTTGTCTAAACGACCTTATTTTTTACCAGCATATTAAAAAGAAATATTATTGTTAAAAATACATTTTACCAAAAATAAAATTATGATCATTCTTGCTATTTCTAAACATAAAATTTATATAAAAAATTTCCCCAAATGTATTTTCTTACAAATCTTTTAAAATTAAAATCATTTTTTTTTTTGTTTGAAAGTTGGTCATTTTTTAAGTACCAACATTAGAATTCCTAACAAAAAATTGGGGTTTTCATTTGAAAACCCAAAATTGATATGGATATAACCTTAAAATTATAGTCAGGGTCACAAACTACTGACACAATTTAATTTGCTCCTTTATTTCAAACAACTTTTACTCAAAACGTTTTTTTCGATTTCGGGATTTGGAGCTTCTCATGTAATGTTTGCTTTATAACTCTAAATATTATTTTTTAATCTAACAACACCACCAAATTCTACGTAACTTTTTCAAAACAAAGGAAGCCACAAATAGGCTTTAAGTGGCATCTTTTGTTTTAATAAAAAAAAATTAAAGTCCTCCTTTCTGTCTAATTATTTAAACAGTACCGAATATCAACATCGGATAAAATTTGAGTGTTCTGAAGGTACTTTTGGCATAATCTTTTTTTATCTGAAGTAAAGTTTTCTAAATAATTGCTTTTGCTTTCAGTAAATAAACAGCAAATAAATATTATAACCGTAAATACTTTGTATCTTAGGCAATTTAATAATTTTAAATTTTCCTTTTTAAATCATACCCAGTAGATGTACCGTTTGTGGCCACATTGAGATTTATAAGTAAATATTAAATATTTAGTTCCTACTACGTAACTATGTAGTGTATTTATGGGATTTTTAATATCTTGGCACAATGTTAACTGTTCTCTTTACTTTTTACAAAATTTTTTAAGAAATAATAAACAACATATATGGGATGCGTGTTGTACCCAGGAAATTTTCATCATTTCTTATAAGAACCTGCAGAAAACACTGGTAAGTAAATTTTTAATTTTGTTTAAAAGTCGTTATATTTTTTTAATGTTTTTATCATGTACTACCTAAGTAACTTACTAGAAAGTAAAAATAAAATAAATTTACCGATATTGGACTAAAATGTAATACAATAAATACCTTGTTTATTGTATTACCAATAAAATGCCATATAAATTTTAAAAATAGTGGGTATAACATTTATTAGGCGTATCTAACGCATTTAAGTTAGTGCTGAAAGGTTGCCAAAACCGCAGTAAATTATCGGTACAAATTGGACAACTTTTACCACGACATCCGTAAATCTTGGGAAATACCGACCAAATTTTAAATTTTACCGTTAATCTAGTTTTTTAAATAAAGATAAGCTTGTGTAATAACTTTAAAAACAGTCAATAGAAAAAATATAGGTGCGCCACTGAGTTTTATGTAAAAATCCCTATAACTTTGCAGCTTATATCTTATTTCCATCTTTAATAACAAGAAAGTTATAAGTGCCTTTACAAACTGACAAAATTTAACAAACACTCTGAATATCCAAAACAAATTAAGTTAGCTATAACTGACTACCACCTTTAGGTTTGATTCAGAAATTAAAACAAAGAATATGCAAAAACATATTTAGTATGTCTCTTTTTGTTTTCTTTTAAGAAATTACCTAATCATCTAATTAAGAAGAAATTTTTTACAAGTTATTTTTATTATACGTTAGAATGGCTAAGTATTGTATTTTGTTAGGATAAATTTAAAGGAAATTAATATTTTAATGATAAATTGTGTTAATATTTATAATATTTACTATGTCCAAAACTGGTGCAACCACTGGCCACAAATGGTGCGTCCATGACCACTACTGGGTAGAAGGTAAGAATACATTTTAATATTTTGTTTTTAAACAAAGTAAAGTTTAAAGGATTAAAGTTTTTATTATTCGATAATTCACCAGCAAACAAAAAAAAATTTTTGATGTGCACCGGACGCGACCTATCTACGGGTATGTTTTTGACCCTCTGAATCCAAATTTTAAGTTAGTTCAGGCCAGAGTTGGGTAGTATTCGAATACTCGGTATTCTAAATACTATTCAGAATACATTTGTGCGGTATTCGAATAGATTTATGTGTTTGGTATTCGGTATTCGACGGAATACTTTTTTGGTCAGTATTCGGTATTCTTTATTTTGAATATTGTTTTTGAATGTTCTGGTATTCAAATACCGATATTCGAATACTGGTATTCGAGTACTGGTATTCGAATATCGATATTCGAATACTGATTTCGAGTACTAGTATTCGAATACCGGTATTCGAATACCTATATTCTGGTATTCAAATCCTAAATTTAAATACTGTTTGCTTATTTTATGAATATTACGTTAATTTTTATGCATCTTAAGCGGGTTAAAACAAGTTCGCAATGGTTTTACCGACGACGCCGACAGGGTAAAATTTGATATAAGTCATATATCATTATTTGCAAACTAACAGTTAAGGAAGTTAGTTTTACAAATTTAAAAAAAATTTAATTCAAAATGTTTTTAAATCTTGATCTGTTGTTTCTATGGTTTTAATAGGTAAGTAATTTTAAACAGATATAGATTTATTTTTGCAAACAAAATATATCTAAATTAATTATTTTAACTTCTTTGGGGTTTTGCTATAAAAAAACAAGTAACTTGGTACAACATATACAAAGTGACATAGCAAACTATGTTTTTATGTATTAGGTTAGACTAATGTGCATTTATCTCCATTTTACACAAAAGGGATGTGTATAATACATTTTATTATGTCAGTTTAAATCACGACTACTCGGTAAATCGTAGATAGTATGTACATGTATCCCCATTCCAAAAGTGAAGTCCATAGTTAAAAAAATAGAAAAGTTATTTTTGGAAAATTTGGGAGACGTCTTGTATACTTGAAATGATTAGTTTTTAAGCAAGAACAAGGTATGCCACAGCATTTTTGTTATCGAAAAACTTAGAAAAATAAGAATAAGTTGCTTTTTCAAGAGAAAGGAGTTTTTTTGCTCTTCAGTATTCATGAATACCCAATCGTGGTATTCATGAATACCGAATATTCGAATACTTTTTTGTAGGTATTCGAATACTTTTTTGCGGTATTCGTGTTCTTATTCGAATACCAAATTTTAGTGTTCGACCCAACTTCGGTTCAGGCCCGTACGGGGTCCCAATTTCAAGTAAACTGCAAAAAACCGTAAAAAATGGGTGAAAATTTTCGGTATTTTTACGATTTTTTGCAATTTACTCAAAATTGGAAGGTGAACGGCCTAAACTAATTTGAAATTTGGATTCAGCGGGTTAAAAACATACCCGTAGATAGGTCGCGTTCGGTGCACATTTACTTTAATTCTTCGTTAAAGTAACAAAATTGCCTAAAGTGACCCCAAACGGTACATCTACCCTTTTTATTTCTTTTAGACCTCTTAAACAACACATAAAAACTGCAAAAGACCTAAAAATTTAATCTTGGAATGACAGTAAATAAATGGTATTAAGTTTAAATAAAGCTGACTGAAGTATCTTTTGGGCCAAAAAAACTTAAATAAACTTCACACGCAAGACAGTTGAGCTATTTTTATTAAACTACAGTAAAAAAAAGGTCGAGCTAAATTTAAATTTTACCCAGATTGGTCAGTTGGAGAAAGTTTTTAAAATTCGAAGACGCTGATAAATAAAAAATATTATCGCTGACAGAGATAATTTGTATACAAGGCTATTTACAGTTAGTGGCGTAGTTAAAGGTGCAAAAAGGGCCCATACCATTTCAGTAAATGAAAGTTTTTGGAGGCTAAAAAAACAAAGAAAAAAGTTTCTCTTCTCCAATCGGGAGCATTCCTCACTGTATTATATCCTTTTTGTGGTCGAGGCTTCCTCTTTCTGCACCTTTTTTCTGAAATTTCAGCTACTAACCATAAAAACAGAAAAAATTAACTTTTTTCCTATTAAAAAAACCCTTGAAAAAAATTGACAGTGTAAAACAGCAAACTGGATATGAAAGAAATTGAAGGTCGCATTGTCAAATTTGTTTGAAGGATTAGAACAAGTCCTATTTTTCTTTAAATATTTGATGCAAACCTACTAAAAATTTGCATTTTTTATTGCTTAATCTGAAAAACGTATCAAAACCTAATAAAAACTCTAGGACTTCCTTTTTCCTATTTTATTGACTTTGGTGCCCCTGAGACTCCACTGGACCTGATTACTTAAAACAAGCGCCCTATTACACTAAATAAGTGTACCAAATTTGATTCAAATCGAATAACGAGCTTTTGGGATATTTAAAAAATACAGACTTTTTTACAAAACTCAGTATCTCAGAAATAAAGTAAGTCCGAACATCTGTTTATAGGAACCATATTTATAAAGACATAAGAAATCATTTTTCTAAGTTTCGTACCGTAGTTGGAAAACTTCCTATAGAGGGGTTTCCATTTTAAGCAAGTTAATGATTTGTTATGAAGGTTATTTTACGAAATTTATTGATTAGTTTAGAACAGACGGTAACACTTGTTATATTTTTAGTATTTTAATTAAAATAAGTCAGCATACAGGGTGTTCTAATTATTTTATTTTTCAAGTTTGTAGGTTTTGTAGGAGAGGCAGGGTATAAATCATTAGTTAATTAAATAACAGCCCTGAACCAGGTTGTAACCAACAAAAATCAAATTTTACAGAAAATATTTTTTTATTGATATGCAGAGTGTTTTCTTACTACAGTACTAAATTTAAGGGGGTGATTACTTATGTCTTTTGAAAATAAAATAAAACATATGTTCGGACTTTCTTTCTAAGATACAGGGCGTTATGGTTAAAAATAAATCGGTATTTTTTAAATATCTTAAATACGCTTAATTCAATTTGAATGAAATTTTGTACACCTATTTATTGTAATAATGAGCTTGTAAACCTTAACCAAGATTAGGGTTATAGGGTCCAGTAGCATCCCAGTGGGTACCATACCCAATAATATTGAGAAAAAGGTACTCCAATAACTTTTTATAAAGTTTTTTTATTAAGCAATTAAAAATGCAACTTTTAAGTTTTTTTTCCAGGTATTGAAAATGGAAGCCACCTTAAGTGATACTAAAAAGTATCCATAAACAGCATCAAGTAAAATTAAAATTTAAAAATAAACAATGTTTTACTTTGGTAAAAATGACGATTACAGGTAAAATACACGGCTGCTGCGTATGTCCTAAAAGTTTTGGCACAAACTCATTGTCTTTAATTTTAACAAAAACAAAATAATATCAAGTTGCCTTTGATAACAAAAGTCCATTTACTTGATTTACTGTCAGTTGAGATTTATTTATTTTAAAGTTTTCGCTTTAAGATGTCGTATAAATTAGAAATAAGAAAAAGTATCCACAAGTTAGTTGAGCGGATACCCAAAGCTCGAAATCTGTCGAATATTCCAGAATGAAAACATTTCACGCACAACCATTTATAGAACAATAGCGGAGTGTGAGCAGGGAATCCCATGTCTGAATCTCCCAAAAGTGGAAGACCACTTGCATTTACCGCACAAGAGGTCAGAGAGATTGGTGAGAAGAGCAAAAAATCAGATTGAATGTCAACAAAGAGACTGCGTCTGGTAGAGCAGAATGGACCACTCCACATAGTTCGATAATATAGTATAGTTAAGTATTGATAATAAAAGTAATAATTTATGATAACTAGTTAGTGTTTAAATAAATTTCTTCATTAAAAAAAACGATAAATATTGTGTGCCAAAACTTTTAGGACATACGTTAGTTATTGTAAGCAAATAATAGTTAATTCTCATATTTTTGTTTTTTACCGTGTTGTCTATGGGTACCGTATAGAATTAGAAAATTACGCCACTTTAATGGCTTAATTTTTTTCTTAAAGATAAAGCTAGATACGAAAAAAATTTTGGAAACTAAACAGTTTCACTTTTAATTGCTTAATCGGTAAAAATATAAAGCATTTTGTATAAATTAGTGGCGCACTTTGTTAATTTAATTTTATTGGTTCTCTAAGATTTTTTTGTAAAAACTTTAACACTCTGTATTTCAAAAATGGAGCGAGTCCGCAAGTAACATATATGTTTTTTCACAAAAGACATAAGAAATCACCTTCTTGAATTTCATATCTTAGATAACACCCTGTATATTAAAATGTTTTTATATATTTTTTGAATATGCTTGCTTAAATAATAGTTATAAACAACTAAATATATTCCAATAATCCATAAAACTTTTTACATTTTGATGGTGACCAATAAAAACATTCTTCTTCAGACATAAATTTTTGACCGTTTACATTACCCAGAATTTTTGTCTGACATAAATATCATGCAATAAATGTCAAATGTAAACCTACTATTACAAGTAAACAAACAAAAAAGTAACAAACTTTACATATTTTATACTTAACATTATTATAGATTAATACAACCACTTATGGGCTTAATTCATAAAAACAAAGGTTAACCTTTTAAGTAAATATAATAATTAGGGTAATAAAAAAATTTAAAAAATCTTAGCCTTTGGGGTGGAATTGGTCACTTATTAAACAAAGACAATTTTGCAAAAAAAAAATAGGTAAAAAATTTTTTCTTAAAAAAAAATGCCATTTAAAATTTGAAAACATCAGGCAATAAACAAATATGACCAGTTTAAACGCAAGTTTTACTCTCGTGGTAAAAAAGTTTGTTTTTATTATTTTTTAATTATAATCATAGTCATATTTTATTTTAACTTAGAGAAACTAACCAGAACAAAAATAACTTCACCCTGATGTTAAAAGAATTTTATATTTATATTATTTTAACCTATAATTGGATTATCTTAATCGTTCTGTTGACTGAATCATTTAGTTCCATAAGACATAAATGGGAGTTTATTCTTAAAATTACCAATCTAAAATTTGGGATAATCCTTTGTAAATTCGGATTTCGGGTGTAAAATAAACTTTCACATTCCCATCATGTTTGTCTTTACAGACTTAGTAATTTAAATTTGATATACTAATTTAACATACGCACGTAGGATAACGCCGATAATTTAAGAGAATTACCAGGAGCCGTATAAAATCTAATAGCTTGTAATATAATAGTTTAAAACTTATTGCCTTCAGGTATTTATAAATCTTGAACTTTAACCTTTTGCCAAATAACTAATTCCGAAAACCAAAAGCAAATTAATTTTCTGAAATTCCTAAATAAAATAGACCTAATATTCCCAGTCTAACAATATCGTATAGGTGGTCGTTAGAGCATGTAATGCTATTGAATAAAGGTATGATTCCGAGCATCGCGTACTGCCGACAGCCGACGTAAGCGCCAGACCCATTTACATTACCAGCAAAGTTACTAGTAGAGAATTATTGCACAGTGAAATAAGGCCAGGCACTAATAATACCGGCCTTATTTTGAAATCTGAGCTTGCCCAGATGCATTCTAGGATAAGGACTTAATAGTGTACCTCTTATAGGTATGTCGGTTTTAAGTCGTGCCTTATTTTGGTCTTATTTTAACTTCAAAAGTGTTCGTCCAATCAAACGGCTGCCGAACACAAAATCAAAAGTTTTTAGAAGTAAAAATACTTAAAACCTTGCATTTTCAATGTATTTTTAATTGTCTAACAAAACCCTACAACACAAAACAATAAAGAAAATCTACTAAATTTTTTCCCCTTTTTTCTAGGTTAATGATACTGTCAACATGATTTGCAATGACTCTAAATTATGGGTACAAACACTATTTAAATAAGGCCAGTATTAATAATTCCCGAGCCTAATAAGGCAACTTGCAAAATTTCTCTTTTACTCCCCAAGGCAAAAACGAAATAAGTATACCGTTCTGGCGCTCGAGTCGGTGGTAAGTAGCCTGCCGCGATGCTTAGAATCATTACTTAAAAGTACGGTTCCAGAGCACCGCGGCATGCTACTAACCACCGCGCTGACGCAAACGCTAGAGCCATTAAAATTACCGGGAAATTTTGTAAAAGCTGAAAGATTGTCAGCGCATGTTTTCAGCATAGGTAAAAGTGATGGGAGGCTAAAAGTTTGACTAATAGTGGCTTTGGCAGGTACCAAAACCAAAGAGTAATTAACTGAAACATAGGTTTCATTATTTTGGTCATTTTGCAAAAACCTAAATTTAATCTATATTACTGGGTACCTATAAGAAGATATTTCCCCAGTCAGTAAATACTTTCAATAGCGTGCCTTCGAAAGTTCTTACCAAATGGAAAACTTTTTAATTATTAACTTTAAAAGTGCATTTTCATAAAAAGTCCTGCTTGATGAGAAACTACATTTCCACAAAAATAACTGTAAGTTGAATGTGCAGATAGCACATAGCAAAAAGGCGTGTTTCCAAATGAAGGCTGGCGGCGAATAACAATCAGAGTCCATTTTTTGCCAATACTAAAATAATAGCACCTTTAAATTACTAACACCTAAAATAATACAACTACTTAGAATTACGACAAAAGTTTGTAGTCATCAAAAAAACAACAATTAAAAATACAACGTGCTGCCTAAGAACGTTCATGTCCAGGCGCTGACGGGAATAAAAAATGAAAGTCCATATTGGTCTAATTTTTGCAACATCAAGTTTTAACTGGTTTTTCATAAAATTTAAAAATGTTTTGTTTTATCTTTAATATCAACATTCAAAATATTCGACTTAAAAATATTACAATGCAAATACTGACAAAATATGCTAACTGGACTCTGGTCGTTATTTGGCACGATCCTTCAAATTAATATACAGGGTATTTCCTAACTACGACGTTACGACACTTTTGAGAGTAATTTATTATGTTATATTATAAACAAACGTTCCTATAAACATATGTCCGGTGTGGCGTTTCTGGTTAAAGTCTTTTAAAAAGTACGTTTTTATAAGTACCTTAAATACCTTCAAACCAATTTTGGTGAAATTTGATACGTTTGTTTGATTTAATAAGGCGCTTGTAAAGCTATAGCTTGATTGACTTTATTGGATCCAATGGAGCCTCGGTGACCACCACAGCTAATATTATTAAGAGAAAAATGTACGCCGCTAGCTTTTAGTAGTTTTTACCAATTACTTTAGATGTACAAGGTGGACAAAAAGTATGTTATTTTTATATTTAAAACCCTGTATATGATATCACCAATAAATAGATCGTCCAAAAAGCTTTACAAAATACCATATTAAATATGTATATTTTTAACACGCTTTTATTAGCTTGGGTTGTATCTATCTATCTATCTATGTAACGGAATCTTTGAGCCTAATTTTTACCAACTCCCAGCGATTCAATTTCTTTGAAATTTCGCACACGTATCAAGGACCGATGACAATGCAATAATTTAAAAACAGTATCCCGTTATCCTGATTAGGACCGCCAGGATAAATAAATTCCTTTACAGAGCCTCTGTGTCCTAATACTACTCTTGACAAAATGGCGAAGGAATTTTTTAGTGAATAAACTGGAGCTTTATTTTTAAATATTTAACTTTAGTTAAAAATTTGGTTTTGTATTTCGTAAAACATTTCAATATCACATGACCGCAGAAAACTAATTGATATATCGAACTAAAAAATAAATAATAGTAGTTTAAAAAACTAAAAAAACACGCTTTTATATGCAACCGAACTAAAACTTAGAAAGTAATTTTTCATTACAAAGAGTTTGTCACTTCAGAATAAAAGCGTAGGGTGCTTAATATATTAAATGTTATATTTTGCAAATATCTATGAGGGAAAAGTTATGAAAAAATAGTACGCTTTTTACTCTGAAGTGACAAACTCTTTGTAATGAAAAAATTATTTTCTAATTTTTAGTTCGGTTGCATATAAAAGCGTGTTTTTAGTTTTTTAAACTATTATTTATTTTAGTTTAGGATACATTAATTTTTCCACCAGTCCCATTGGCTCGCAGCACCGTGCGCTCTCTGGCTTTCCCGTTCGAAGCACGGTAAGGGACGGTTAGTCAGTATCTTATTTGGTCATGACCTTTATATACACATTGTGGTGGAATTGGGCTCAGTTCTGGTTGTGGCGGCATCTGAGTTAACATCTCTTCTGCCGTCACTTAGTCGGGTAGTATGTATATTTTTGAAGTTAATTGCTTATAATAAATTTGATTTTGTTTTAACTTTTGCTCTTTAATATCAAAATAAATTAATTTATCAACTTTTAAAGGTTCGGGGACTAAGGGATTTTATTTTAAATAAATTAAATTAGAATTTTAACGTAAAAAACCCTTACCAACAATTTTAACTTTTATAATCCTTAGTAATATTATGAATATTTCAAATTAAACCAAAACTAAGTTTAATTAGTGTTTGCATTTTCAAGAAAACTTCTAAAAACTTTGACTAACCAGAACAGTTCATGGATTATGAGGGAATCCCAAGACTAGTTAATAAGAACACCAGGACAGCGTCAGGCGAAAAAAATTCATAAAGGCATACTCGCCGAAATTTACGAAAGACCCTTTGAATTAAAATCGAAAGGCAGTAAGAATTATAGTGGGTCAGGTCATTGTTGACTTAATTAACACCTAAAACCAATAGGCCCGGCAAAAGAAAACCTATGCAGGTTCTTCCAGGAAGAAGAAGAAACCGCAGAACATGCTACTGTGAAGTCGTCTGCGGTTTGCAAGGCTGGCGGCGAAAGAGAGAAATTGAGGAAACTTGAAAAATCCAGAAAAACCTGGATAATTCGATTCGCCAGGCTGCGCGGCGCCTGGATTAAATTGAGGGACATATGGATGGGAAACTAGAGAAACATCCTGAAAAAATTTTTGACCGCGCTCAACAGAGAAAGCGGAACATAAAAAAACTTAGGGGAAATTAGGAAAACCTGGATATTTTTATTTGCCACGCGAAAAGTTTAAATCGAAAAATCCTAAATATTAAACTTTTGCGAATGCGCCATGCATCGTAACCATGGGATAAGCATTTTATTACTTATAAAGCCTTCGAAAGTGGTTCATCATACAAAGGAACCTGGTTACGCGAGTGAGCGTCCATAGCTTACCGATAAGTTAAGGAAGCGAGCTAATCAAAGCGCAAGGAACAGTAGCAACGAGTTGTTCGGGAAATATTAAACATAAAATAAAAATAATGAACCCATAATGGTCATTACGCCGCAACAATTACAGCATGCTCGTAAACGGATTGATTTGCTAACTGCGAAAGACCATAAAGATGTCACAAATGCTACTAGGCACTGAGTATCTAAATGTGGGTAATCTATGATCAACGCTCTCTGGCTTTTCCGTTCGGAGCACGGGGAGCAAGGTAAGGGACAGTATGTCAGTAGCCTATTTGGACATGACTTTTAAATACACATGCTCGTAAACGCACCGCTTTAGTGACGCGAGACCGTAAAATCCCAAAAATGCTTCGATCTACTCAGTATCTAAGGTGGCTATGATCCAGTCTTAACGACATCGATAGAATGATTTTTTTAGCACATTTAGCAAAGTTGCTGCCTAAATTTAAAAGTTATTGTGGCATTAAAATTATTTTGAATTTTTTTATTACGCCTAGTAAATTATTTTTAAACTAATACTCCAGTAATAATTAACAGTAATACCTAAATTACACCAAAGATACCTTTCTTAATAATTTGTTTCAAAAACGGCAAAAAAAACAAAAATGTTGTTTAAAGAACAGAGCAATGTTAAAGGTTAAAAAGATAGAACAGAACTAATTAATGAAGACTGACTATTGACCAAAGACCTTCATCACGCAAAAATTATTTTTAATTTTTGTACTACTACAATAGCAGTTTGATACGAGGGGTACAGGATTTTAAAATTTAGTATTCGTTAGTTAGGCAAATAATTATATATACATTTTTAGGTCATAAATTTAAGATATTTTTGTTAATGATGAATTTGGATTCGGAAGTTAAAATTAAGATTTTTTTCTAGTATCATAAAAAGAATTATTTGTACTTTTTAAGCGTTTTTTTAATTAAACATACTGTTTTTAAAATACAAATGAAGGTAAGAGTTAAAATTTGCTTCGACTTAAACAATGGTTTACACGAATCTTTTGTCTTAGCTTTGCAAATATATCTAACTGCTCTTTTTGTAATACAAATACTGAATTTAGTAAATAGCGTGTCTACTTAAGTTCGCACCATATGAAAAACTTTTTTTTCTATATTTTACGAAAAAAGGGATTATTTATAAAAAAATCTGCATTGTATTTAAAATACATGCAAATATCGAATATTATTTTTTTGCAGTGGTATTATACGAGGGGTATGTCACAAAATACAAATTTTACTCAAGTGCCTTTATTTTACATAATTTTAAAGATTTTTATAAAGGAGAAAAGTTTAGAATGAAAAATAACGTTTAAATATGCAAATTAATTTATTTAGAAAAAAGGCTTTTTCAACATTTCTTTTGTAATAACAAAAGTTTAAATTTTTGGCATACCTTGTATACCACTGCAAAAAAGTATTATCCGTTAATTGCATTTTAAGTTAAAGACCATGTAAAACTTTTTATAAATACTTACTTTTTTCAATAAATTAATTATAAAAAAGTTTTCCATATGGTGGGATCTTAAGTTTTAATTAAGTTCACATTTAAACGTTAATTTTTGTTGTATCATAAAATAGTGGTACCATTAGCAAACATAGTAAATTTGCCTTTATAATAATAAAAGCAAAATTATGTTTATACAGGGTGTTTCTAAACAAATGCGAAAAATTTTAGGAGGTAATTTTTCACCAAAAAAGTTACTTGCTTTTTTTTTGGTTTAATAAACGGTTTTTGCGTAAATCAATAGACCATTTTTTGGTATGGTCGGTTTGTATTCCTAATAAGAAATTCTACATACAAATGAAGCTTTGATATTTATTCTTTAATTAGATAAGGATTTGACCATGCAGAGAAATAATTTCTATTTATTTATCATGTTAATTTATACACATTGCACAATAATTGCTTTGATTAATTTATTTAACATATTTTTGGTCTAATTTCAAAATTCAATTAATTGGATGATTTGTTTATTTTAAAAATATTTCTAAAAATAATTTAATGCCCTATGTTTTATGCGTTTATGACCTATTTCGTACTATTACAAATGTTTATTTATATGCAGCTTCTTATTTTATATTAAGTAATTATTGTAAAGCTAAAATAGTTGGTGCCATAAATACTAATTTAATAAAATGAGACGCATATAAATTATACATTTATAACACCGACACTTAATGTATCTGATCTAAATTTATCTGGAAAGTGGATTCCAATATCCATAATAATAAATATTATATTTTTTATATTTGTCAGAACATAAATATTATTCCTAAAATATATTTTATTCGCATTCCTAGCATAGTTTTAAAGAAGTGCGTAGTAAGCTTAATATTAGTAAATTAATGGATCGACCCCGCAAAAAAAATCTAATTTGGCGGATTGATAAATATTATTAGGGCATCTTAGCAAAACTTTATAAATTTTTTGATCACCGTTATTTTTAACGTTATTCAGTATATTCTGCCATAATTTTTTTATGGTAATAATAACAAAGCACGTTTTCGTAGCAACATCGTTAAATTTGTCTATTTCTTTAGTGGGTGTTAGTATTTTGAAAATTTGCCATTAACCTGACAATACAATATAATGGTGTTACATAAGTATGTATAATAAAAAATATATTTAAAAATAAAAAGAATAATAAAAGTTAATAGTTAGCACTAAGCCCGGATTCACAATGATAGAGGAAATTGGGGAAGGTTAATTAGAAAAAATCAAAAGCACTTGTCATTCCCTGAAAAACATAAAAAGCATTTTTGTTAAGAACGTTTTATGTATGTATATCTCCTCGTTTAAATAAAACAAATTTTTCTACTTATTAAGGTTGCCAGATGTCCGGTTTTCGACCGGACAGTCCAGTTTTTCTGTTGTCTGTCCGGTCGGAAAAATCTTAGCAAACCGGACAACAGAATGTCCGTTTTTTATGGAACTTTGATGAAAAATGCCATAATTAAAGAAAAATGTTATTTTGTTTATAATGCAACCCCACACGGACTATAATCAAATTTTCCAAGTGTTAATAATCATCACCAATCAAAGAAACCAACCTTTGTAAACATGTAAATAACAGTTTTCAAATCGAGACTTTACAAGATCGTTCAATATTAAATTAAAATTTAAATATAATTGGAGAGACAAACAAAATCATCTGTCTTTACAGAGTGTTACAGAATGTTTCTTAAGAAAATTTAGAAGAGAATCTGCATCAAAAAATATAAAGAAAAGTTCATATACTCACAAGTTCGGCAATACATTGTTTCTCACATACAGGGTGCTAATCTAAAATCGTTTTTGTGAAATAACCCTTATCTAATTTTAACTTATAAAAGGAACTTTTGTTTGTAGATTTTAAAACATTATTTAAAATATTTAGAGATTAAGAAGTTTATTAAAGTTACCCAATCCAGGATCTTAAGTAGTACTTCAATGAATATTTATAAATATATATATATATATTTAGAATAATTTATTAGTTTAAATATTATTGGTAATTAATTTAATGTTTGTGGTTAATTTCATGTAATTATTATTTTCAGTATCCAGAACAGAAGTATGCAGTTAATTAAATTTTATTATTCTTAAAAATAAGTAAATGTTTTTTATGCCCGGTTTTTTTCTGCAGCACATCTGGCAACCCTACTACTCATCTATTTTATTTTATATCGAAATTTTGAGTGTAGTAAAGGTAAAACATACCTGATTTGTAAAGGTTTATTTTACGATCAGCTGTACTTTAAAGCAAATTATTAAAAACTTAAATAACTGCAATTTTATTATATACAAAACTTTTTGCTCTAGGTTTTCCGAATATAAGTTCCTTTCTATGCTGTCCAAATTGTGCTACCCAATCCTTTTAAAATATTTATTTTTTAACCGTAACCCTGATTATACTTATGTTTTTACGAAATTCATAATCCATAATGTTAGGAGTTGCTGCAGACAGCTCATAGAACATTTTCCCTTAGTTTAATAAACATGATCTTAAAAGCCTCCCATATTTCGTTAAGTAACCATAAGCAGCGGTTTTCTTAAAGCTGAATTAGAAGAAGTAAAAATAATTTTTCTTAACATATTTTCGGAACTTTTTATTACGATAGTGAAAAGTTGCAAGTTTATAAGTAAATTACCCCGCATCCTCCTACATTTCACCAGCGACACGCACGCCCGACCCTAATACGTATTGTTTCAGTTTAAATTTTTCAGATTACAAGGTATTCTTATAAAAAAAAGTTCTTACTATAGAGGGCCTTAGGCTGTACTCCGTAATTCGAAAGTTCGACATCGTTTAAAAAACTTTTGTCAGATTACCGGTAGTCGGATTACCGGTAGAAATCTTTTGACTAATAATTTAAATTTAATGTTCCGTTTTTTTAATTGCAATGTTAGCTATTTGCTGAGATACATCACTGGGGAGGTAGCAGGTAAATTATGACAACACTGCCGATATTACTGTTTTATTCCGTATGCTTATAAGCTTCTCGATACCAATTAAAAAAAAAAAAATACTAGTCCTTAATACCACCGCATTAAAAAAAATACTGGCCAATCAAATTGTTTATGTGTAGGAAATGATGCTTCTAGGCAATTTTTGTAAACAGTTATATAAACACAATAAATTGTCAAAGCATTAAACACGTATTACATATCTATTTTACGCACAGTATTCTGCGGCAACCCATATGCTATAACCCAGGGATTCCAAAAGGTACAGTTAAGACCATATATATTTCATTCTGGAGGCGATGCCGCCAAGTACACAAAAATTGATAAAGTAAACAAACCTTTTCGAAAGGACATAGCCTCTGACAGAGCCTGATTACATATATATGTGAAAACACATATCACGTACTTAAAAAACATCCTCTTATTTTGTTTCTGGCATATCATAAAACCTGTAACGCGTGGCGTAGTCGTCGTGTTCAATATTTTTGCTGCAATAAATCATTGTTCACAAAAGAGTTTCTTTACACGCGACGCCCCTGAAGGGACATTGCGACGCCCTAGGGCGTCGCAACGCACTAGTTTGGGAAGCCCTGCTATAACCTATAACCAAGTCTAAACGATGATTTAAATAGGGCTTACGTTAGTACAATCGCCATAATATTTTTATACCAAAAAATTGCCGATTTTTTTTTTTTTTTTTTTTTTTAATGCCTTTACAAATACGTATGAGGTTTATGGTGTAAGTTATTTAAAGTTTTCTAATATTATATTTTTTTCCTAAAATACATGTTTCTGTTCTTACACGTAGGTTATAATTTAAATTATCGCCGCTCCAGAATAACATGGACGTAACTGCAACTTTTCTGAAAATGTGTTATTGTTGTAAACCAATATAAAATATTGCTATTTATCTGCTAAAAAAACGCCGCAAATGTAGTTGCAATATTAACCGCTAGATGGTAGTTACGTCCCCGTCACATGGAGTGACATTGATAGTATCGAATTGCGCGAACACGGACGCATGGGTCAGTTGACTCTTTGCGGTGAAGGGAAGCGCAAGTATTTTAAGCGAATAACGCCGTAAGTGCTAATTTGGACTATTGTGATTGACCTTTTTTTATTATTTCCGGAAGAAAAAAGACGTAAGTGCACTTTATGTCTATGTTTTACTAAAAATACGTTGTATTAAAAATCATAAATGTATGAAATAGTATGTGATCTGGAAGAAAATAGACGTAATTGTACTTTGCGTCTTTATTATTTTAAAAATGTTAATTAATCCAAGACCTAATTGTTTCTTAAGCCCATATTGCTCTAAAAACTTTAATAAATTTACCTAAATTGTAAATTACCTAATATTACAATTTATTGTAAAAATAATAACCTTTTTGGTTTATTTACGGTTTAATTTTACATACACAATTTTTATTGCAGAAAATGAATTCCCGAACTTATAAAATATTGAGTCTAATAAAAACTCAAACATCTGATAGCATCGAGGTTCCTTCAGATTCAAATTCTAATTTCAAAATAAATGTACATGCGACGTACTCTGAAAACCCGGTAGAATGTTATAATAAAAAACCAACTGAAAAAGGCTCCGTTGCAGCAAATAATTCATATTTTGCAGAAACCGGCGATGGTGAGTCGTGTACTAGTAACAAAGGACTCCCATGCGCACGTAAAATTGTCTTCGAGGAAGATCAAATTAAAGAAAATAAATGCTTCAACTCAGGACCCCAATTTCATAGCTCTCCTGTTGCTGGAACTTCCGGTTCGTGTGATACAAGTAATGTTTTATGTGAACAATACGTTATCGAAAATGAAAGTAGCATAAAATTAAAGCTTAGAAAAGTAAAGCAGAGTTATAAGGAATACTGCGATTCTGAACAGGAACCGTTTGGTTCAGGATCAAGTGATGAGTACGAGCCTGATGTTGACATTAATGGTAATAACTCATTTTCTTCAAGTGATGCGTCGGAAAACATTGAACATATTAATAATAACAATACTGATAATAATAAAGAAGAATCTATTAGCTCCCCAATCAAAAAAGGAAAAAAAAGGATTAGAAATATAGACAACTGGAAAATAGTAAAGGCAAAAAGATTAAGAAACTCAGGCCAACAATATAAAGGAAAAACTGGAAAAATTGTCAAAGCCAGAAGCTTGAAACCTGCGTGCTCTGATAAATGTATTCTTTCTTGCTCGAAAAAAGATTTCTGAGGAATTTAGGAGCCAACTGTTCAAACAATTCTGGGACTTGGGAAACTTTCAACGGCAGCGAGATTTCTTAGGCTCATGTATTGAACAACTGACTCTTAAATACAGACGCATTTCAGCTGCACAGCCGAGAAAACCTAACTGTGCGTTTTACGTATACAAAGATGGAAAAAAAGTAAGAGTGTGTAAGACTTTTTTGATCAACACATTAGGAATATCGGAAAAAATGATTAGATCTGTGATTAAATTAAAAGTATCTGAACAGGGGATTATAAAGGAAGATCTCAGAGGGAAACACGAGAAACACAAGACTCTTGATGTAGAAGTATCAAAATCTGTATTTGATCATATCAATTCTATACCACGCATAGAAAGCCACTATGTCCGCAAGGAATCAACTAGAGAGTTTATAGACGGTGGTCTTACAATTGCCGAAATGCACAGAAATTATTGTGCAAAAAGATCTGAACTAAACAAACCATCAGCCTCGTATGATTATTACGCAAAAATATTCAACACAAAATTTAATATCGGATTCTTTGCGCCAAAAAAGATCAATGCGATCTTTGTGAAACATACAAAAATACACCAAATAATACAGAACAAGTAGAACTGAAAGCTAAGTATGAAGAACACTTGAAAGAAAAGGAACTTAGTCGCAAGGAAAAAGAAAATGACAAAAAAGAGCAGAAGATAGGGAAATTGCATTGGCAATCTATGATTTACAGGCAGTGCTGCCTGTGCCTGTGGGACAATCATCGGCGTTCTTCTACAAATCCCGATTAAATTGCTATAATTTTACGGTAAGCTGTAATTTTTAAAATAATCAATAAATTTTACCAATTTTCTTTCTAGATAACTCAATTAGCCCAAGATACCACAAAAGCATTTTTCTGGCATGAAGTTTATGGAAACAGAGGAGCAATTGAAATTGGGACGTGCGTTTTATTGTATTTAGAAGAATTATCAAAAAAACAGTCAGGATTGGATATAGTTTTCTTCTCTGATAACTGTATGGGACAACAAAAAAATAGGTATATCAAAAACCCAATTAAAACATAAAGAAAATTTGTTAATTGTCACCTATTTTTAGGTTTCTGATTGCAGTGTATATTTACGCAGTAGAGCACTTTTCCATTGGTACAATAACGCACAAGTTTTTGATACGTGGACACACCCAGAATGAAGCTGATTCTATACATAGCATTATTGAGAGAAGAATTTCCCTGGCTAAGAAATCTGGACCCATTTATATTCCTGAACAATATATCTCTATTATTCGTGATGCCAAGAAAAAAGGAAAGAAAATAGAAGTAAAAGAAATGAGCTTTGAAAGTTTTCTTGATGTCAAGGCATTATCGGAGAATATGGGCCTAAATATAACCAAGAATTCTGATGGACAAGAATTTAAAATTAATGAAGTTAAGATTCTACAATTTAAAAAAGGAAAAGAAGAATTTTATTACAAAACTAGCTACAAACAAGAAGAATGGCATCGAGTAATATTTACACAGAGAAAAAGATCCAAAAAGATTTCAGAGCTGTTACCATAAAAAAGCCTACAACAAACCATTCCAGTTATCCGAAAATAAAAAGAAAGACTTGCAAAGCTTACTGAATGCTAATATTATTCCACCATTCTATAAAGCTTATTATGAAAGTATTTTAAAATAATGTATGATTACTTTTGTTACATATTTGCCAATTTGTTTGTTGTGATGTTTAGAATTAGATGATTTTTGTTTGGCTTTAGTGGTGTAGTATTAAGTATCCTTTTTGTGACATTATTACATTTTTAAACCCACGAGTTGTTCACGTCAGAGTTTTTCTTTAGTTTATCTTGTATAAAGTTTTGATTTCACCAGAATTAAAAAAAAGGCTTAAATGTAATACTAATTTATTTATTTTTTATGATAAAACAAAGGCTTAACTTCAAATTTTACTTCTAATTGAAATCAGTAAAAAACTTTGATTACGTCATACTATACGCCACATTTAGTATAGTTCTATAGCATAAATTTTTAACAATGGTCAAATTACACTGTTTGCAGAACGTAAATTAAAAAAAAACGCCGCTCCAGAATAACATCGACGTAACTGCAAATTAGTATTTTTTACAGGAGACGCAAAACAAGAAAACGTTTTTTTTAATTTACGTGCTGCAAAGAGTGTAATTTGACCATTGTTAAAAATTTATGCTATAGAACTATACTAAATGTGGCGTATAGTATGACGTAATCAAAGTTTTTTACTGATTTCAATTAGAAGTGAAATTTGAAGTTAAGCCTTTGTTTTATCATAAAAAATAAATAAATTAGTATTACATTTAAGCCTTTTTATTTAACTCTGGTGAAATCAAAACTTTATACAAGATAAACTAAAGAAAAACTCTGACGTGAACAACTCGTGGGTTTAAAAATGTAATAATGTCACAAAAAGGATACTTAATACTACACCACTAAAGCCAAACAAAAATCATCTAATTCTAAACATCACAACAAACAAATTGGCAAATATGTAACAAAAGTAATCATACATTATTTTAAAATACTTTCATAATAAGCTTTATAGAATGGTGGAATAATATTAGCATTCAGTAAGCTTTGCAAGTCTTTCTTTTTATTTTCGGATAACTGGAATGGTTTGTTGTAGGCTTTTTTATGGTAACAGCTCTGAAATCTTTTTTGGATCTTTTTCTCTGTGTAAATATTACTCGATGCCATTCTTCTTGTTTGTAGCTAGTTTTGTAATAAAATTCTTCTTTTCCTTTTTTTAAATTGTAGAATCTTAACTTCATTAATTTTAAATTCTTGTCCATCAGAATTCTTGGTTATATTTAGGCCCATATTATCCGATAATGCCTTGACATCAAGAAAACTTTCAAAGCTCATTTCTTTTACTTCTATTTTCTTTCCTTTTTTCTTGGCATCACGAATAATAGAGATATATTGTTCAGGAATATAAATGGGTCCAGATTTCTTAGCCAGGGAAATTCTTCTCTCAATAATGCTATGTATAGAATCAGCTTCATTCTGGGTGTGTCCACGTATCAAAAACTTGTGCGTTATTGTACCAATGGAAAAGTGCTCTACTGCGTAAATATACACTGCAATCAGAAACCTAAAAATAGGTGACAATTAACAAATTTTCTTTATGTTTTAATTGGGTTTTTGATATACCTATTTTTTGTTGTCCCATACAGTTATCAGAGAAGAAAACTATATCCAATCCTGACTGTTTTTTTGATAATTCTTCTAAATACAATAAAACGCACGTCCCAATTTCAATTGCTCCTCTGTTTCCATAAACTTCATGCCAGAAAAATGCTTTTGTGGTATCTTGGGCTAATTGAGTTATCTAGAAAGAAAATTGGTAAATTAGTTTTATTGATTATTTTAAAAATTACAGCTTACCGTAAAATTATAGCAATTTAATCGGGATTTGTAGAAGAACGCCGATGATTGTCCCACAGGCACAGGCAGCACTGCCTGTAAATCATAGATTGCCAATGCAATTTCCCTATCTTCTGCTCTTTTTTGTCATTTTCTTTTTCCTTGCGACTAAGTTCCTTTTCTTTCAAGTGTTCTTCATACTTAGCTTTCAGTTCTACTTGTTCTGTATTATTTGGTGTATTTTTGTATGTTTCACAAAGATCGCATTGATCTTTTTTGGCGCAAAGAATCCGATATTAAATTTTGTGTTGAATATTTTTGCGTAATAATCATACGAGGCTGATGGTTTGTTTAGTTCAGATCTTTTTGCACAATAATTTCTGTGCATTTCGGCAATTGTAAGACCACCGTCTATAAACTCTCTAGTTGATTCCTTGCGGACATAGTGGCTTTCTATGCGTGGTATAGAATTGATATGATCAAATACAGATTTTGATACTTCTACATCAAGAGTCTTGTGTTTCTCGTGTTTCCCTCTGAGATCTTCCTTTATAATCCCCTGTTCAGATACTTTTAATTTAATCACAGATCTAATCATTTTTTCCGATATTCCTAATGTGTTGATCAAAAAAGTCTTACACACTCTTACTTTTTTTCCATCTTTGTATACGTAAAACGCACAGTTAGGTTTTCTCGGCTGTGCAGCTGAAATGCGTCTGTATTTAAGAGTCAGTTGTTCAATACATGAGCCTAAGAAATCTCGCTGCCGTTGAAAGTTTCCCAAGTCCCAGAATTGTTTGAACAGTTGGCTCCTAAATTCCTCAGAAATCTTTTTCGAGCAAGAAAGAATACATTTATCAGAGCACGCAGGTTTCAAGCTTCTGGCTTTGACAATTTTTCCAGTTTTTCCTTTATATTGTTGGCCTGAGTTTCTTAATCTTTTTGCCTTTACTATTTTCCAGTTGTCTATATTTCTAATCCTTTTTTTTCCTTTTTTGATTGGGAGCTAATAGATTCTTCTTTATTATTATCAGTATTGTTATTATTAATATGTTCAATGTTTTCCGACGCATCACTTGAAGAAAATGAGTTATTACCATTAATGTCAACATCAGGCTCGTACTCATCACTTGATCCTGAACCAAACGGTTCCTGTTCAGAATCGCAGTATTCCTTATAACTCTGCTTTACTTTTCTAAGCTTTAATTTTATGCTACTTTCATTTTCGATAACGTATTGTTCACATAAAACATTACTTGTATCACACGAACCGGAAGTTCCAGCAACAGGAGAGCTATGAAATTGGGGTCCTGAGTTGAAGCATTTATTTTCTTTAATTTGATCTTCCTCGAAGACAATTTTACGTGCGCATGGGAGTCCTTTGTTACTAGTACACGACTCACCATCGCCGGTTTCTGCAAAATATGAATTATTTGCTGCAACGGAGCCTTTTTCAGTTGGTTTTTTATTATAACATTCTACCGGGTTTTCAGAGTACGTCGCATGTACATTTATTTTGAAATTAGAATTTGAATCTGAAGGAACCTCGATGCTATCAGATGTTTGAGTTTTTATTAGACTCAATATTTTATAAGTTCGGGAATTCATTTTCTGCAATAAAAATTGTGTATGTAAAATTAAACCGTAAATAAACCAAAAAGGTTATTATTTTTACAATAAATTGTAATATTAGGTAATTTACAATTTAGGTAAATTTATTAAAGTTTTTAGAGCAATATGGGCTTAAGAAACAATTAGGTCTTGGATTAATTAACATTTTTAAAATAATAAAGACGCAAAGTACAATTACGTCTATTTTCTTCCAGATCACATACTATTTCATACATTTATGATTTTTAATACAACGTATTTTTAGTAAAACATAGACATAAAGTGCACTTACGTCTTTTTTCTTCCGGAAATAATAAAAAAAGGTCAATCACAATAGTCCAAATTAGCACTTACGGCGTTATTCGCTTAAAATACTTGCGCTTCCCTTCACCGCAAAGAGTCAACTGACCCATGCGTCCGTGTTCGCGCAATTCGATACTATCAATGTCACTCCATGTGACGGGGACGTAACTACCATCTAGCGGTTAATATTGCAACTACATTTGCGGCGTTTTTTTAGCAGATAAATAGCAATATTTTATATTGGTTTACAACAATAACACATTTTCAGAAAAGTTGCAGTTACGTCCATGTTATTCTGGAGCGGCGAT